>CAXKVY010001796.1:287500-382500 GCA_964058915.1 Tetropium fuscum
TCTAATTTATTCACATTTATGTAAAATAATTAGAACATGTTGTTAAACAATGTTTTTTTGCCCAGATCAAAATGATATAAGAGTATTTTTTTATATAAAATAAAGTTTCCAAATAATTTGTCATTTTGCGTAATCCGAAATTCTTTGATATTTTATTCACCACGCCGAGAGTTTCCACCCCAATGCGGTAAGATTAGACTACAAGATAAGTATTTAAAAAATATCCAGCTAAGAATACAGTTCAACAGAACTGGATTTATGTATACATATAACTGTATATAACTTTTGTATTCCAGTTAGAATATCATCTAAAATTTTTATTTTTTAACAATTATTGGTAATTTTTTATTTATTCTATTAACAATAAATTAGAGTATTACTATGGATACCTCATTATGTTACTTTAATTAATTGTATAAAGAAATATTATGTCAATTAATACTCAGAAGTTACCGGCCTTTGAAATGTCGTGATACACACTATAAATATGTCTAGAATTTGAAATATTTTGCCACGTGCTAAAATGAAACATAACTTTTACCCAACTGCAAACATTTATAAAACATCAGCCCACAAGGAACATATATTTTATATTTTGCTGTTTACCAACATTCCCTTTATTCTATCTCGATTTGGCTAATAAAAAGCAATTATTTATTTATTATCACTATTATCAGTCACCAGTCTATCATTATGACGTAGGTACCCAGTACCTATCCATCAATTCCATGATTTCAAGTGACATGCATTTTGTACTGGTTACTTAATATCTGTGATAGGCTATTTTATGCATGATTAGAATATAACATTGGAAATGTGTGTATAATAGTATATCTTTTTAGACACAATAGTAATTTTTCGAAAAAAATAAATTTTATATTTTACCAATAATTATTATAGTGACTGTATCGAAAAAAACAGGGGTAAAGAGAACAAATTCATTTAGAGTATTTTATTATATCATATGTTCAATTGTACCTTAGAAATGATAAATCCACAAATTGCTACTAAATTAAGGATTCGATTTTTGAAAATGAAGTAAATATGTTCACTTTTAAGTATTTTAATTGTAACTGTGCTTTTTTAATATATCCACATATGATTCTTTGTAGAGAATCAGATTTCTTATCGAAATGGCAAATTAAAAAGTAAAAAGCTTTTTCTCTTTAAGAAAAGAAGAAAAATAACAAAATTAAAACTTCAATTCTTTGTTTTTTTTTAGATTATTGTGTATAACTTCTTTCTGAGTGGATTTAGGTATAGGCATTAATTCACAAAAAAGAGAGCTGAAATAATTTCCGTCAAAATGGTGTTCGAAAAAATATTTTAGATAAAAATTATTAGTTCAAAATGACCTACTTTTTTACGATTTTACTACTTTTTATCTTTATTTCATATTATTTCTAATTCCTACACGAAAAATATTCTTTTTCAATTAAACAGTTATTTTAGTTTATAAATGATAATGAAAAATGTATTTGCTAAAAATTTTGATATTCATATGGTATTACATATAAATAAACTTTATTGTACTAATTTATAGCTGTTAAAGATTATTTCTTTACTTGTTACTTGTTTTTATTTTTTTTACTGGTATTACTTGTTTATTATTCGTTCGTATGCATTATTTGTACACCATTTTACCGGAAACTACGCCGGCTTTCTTTTTTGTGAACCAATGCCAATACCTAAATACACTCCGAAAGAAGTTATACACCAAAATGAAAAAAAAACAAAGAAAATGATCAATAGTTTTTTGACTTACGTTGTTAAAAAAATAGTTTTTTGACTTTAAATTTGCCATTTCGATAGAAAATTTGATTTGCAAAAAAATCGAATTATGATTATATTATACAAAAAAAGACTTAAAAGTGGATAAATTTACTAAATTTTTAAAATGCCTAAATTTAATAGCACTTTGTGGATTTTTGATTTTTAAGGTACAGTTGAACATATGAAACAATAAAATACCTTAAACTTCCTTATTAAATTACATGATCAATATGAATAGTCTGTTATGCATATTTGTATAAGACGACAAATGTATACATTAAAATTATATGATGTATGAAATATATAAACTTTCTCTTCATCGAATTGCATGGAACACATCAAATGTGTTTTCTGATGTGCATACTAGAACGTACTAGAACAATCTACAAAACCCCTGTGCTCACACCATTGTAGAATAAAATAATACTCAACCACTACTTCCAACTACCACAATCACCAAATCTCGCACACTCTGTAGGTATATCTCAAACCTTAGATATTACGATTTGTGTAGTTGTTAAACTGCATTTTTTAATGTAGACTTATAGCTAATACTAATAGGTCCTTATAGCGCACGCAATTGGGAAGTAAGCAAAGCTCTATTTCATTATTGATCTTTCTCTATCAGGAGGTGGATTTTATCCTTGAACATACGAGCTCAACAATTTTAGGTGCGACAGTGTCAAATAATAATAACGACGAGTAACTGATGATTTTTCCACCCCTGAGCGAAATGAAACAATGTACTAATTTATAATTTTTATACAACTTACATTCGTAAACATATATTTAAAGAAATGGCGAATGCGAGGGTTTTATTTTTGAAAATTAATTGCCCTTGCCCTTGTAGCATCATCCCCTTTTTATCACTGGACTTGAAAATAACAGGATCAGTAAAATAATAACTAATAAAATTATCAAGTTTTGTTAAAGAAAAACGTACTTTTATACGCTACTATATGAAAAGATATTAATTAATTGTTTAGAGCAAAACATATAATGTGGTGTAAAGTGGTGGTGATTTTTAGTAAATGATTATTATTTCTACTCTTGAGTTGTCTTTTACCTTTGACTGAGCTCCACATCTACACTCTCCTTAAGGATATCTTGGACGGTGCTCCCCTTGAACTCCTGAAATCGCTCAGGATTATCGACCATCCCTTCTATTTCCATTGCAGTCCTATCGTAAACACCGACCGAGTAAGCTGTAAAGCACCAGCACGCAGCGTAACTGTTCCAGTGAAAGTGCTTCTCGACGAAAAACCACGGGAATACTGAAATACTGCCAAATGCCAAACGCAACGAGTCATAGAATCCCGCGTTTTACCTGTGGTTTTAAACTCGGTTTAAATCATGCGGGCATGCGCTCGAGGCCGCATTCCGGAGTAGAATATTTATGTAAACAGTACATTCCTCTCTTTATTTTCAGCTGAAAGAATTCCAAAGGCGCAGATGCGTGCTTTTTTATTCAATTAAAGCAAACGCGGTATACTGTAGGCGCTGGACGATATTTTTGCCGATCAGATGCAGTTGTAACCTTGAGGACGTGCTGAAAACATTTTGGCTCTTATTTTCAGGAGCAATTCAAATGTGTTCAAAGGTGTTGTGAGTCCACTACGCTATTATACTGCGTTTACTGCCGAAATTAGACGTTACGGTTTACGGGAATTAAAAAAAATACGTTAATTTGTTGTATTGAGTGTAAACCAGACAATGGGGAAAATGCATATATGTTACTATGATTATTATAGGAATATTAAACCTGTATTTCACCACATCAGTCAAATCGGATAGCATAATTTTAAAATTTACAGTTGTGTATCATCATTATATTGTAGTGTTTTATAATAATATATGGCAAGCTGGAGATTTTGGACATATATAAATGATTGTAATAAATTCATGTGTGAATTGATCTAAGTGAACCAGCTACAGATGTATTATATTATAATGAGCTGCCTAGTGCTGTCCTTTCCTGCTCTGCCCTGCCGTGCCATACCCGGGCAGCCCGACCCTGTCCTGTTCTGTCCTGTCCTACCCTGTCCTGCCCTGCCCTGCCCTGTCCTATCCTATCCTGTCCTGTCCTGTCTTGTCCTGTCCTGTCCTGTCCTGCACTATCCTGTCCTATCCTGTCCTGCCCTGTACTGTCCTTTCCTGCCTTGTCCTGTCCTATTATGTCCCGTCATGTCCTGTCATGTCCCTTCATGGCCCATCCTGTCCCGTTCTGTCTTGTCCTGTCGCGTCCTGTCCCGTAAAGACTCGTTCAGTCCCGTCCCGTCCCGTCCCATCCTATCTTCTCCTGTCGTTCCTGTCCTGTCCTGTCCCGTCCTGTCCTGTCCTGTCATGTTCTGTGCTGTCCTTCCCGTCCCGTCTTGCCTTGCATTGCATTGTATTGTAAGGGCATTGATCTTCAGTGACCAATTGGAGTTAATTTTTTACATAAAGTGATGCCTAGTGAAATGCCTAGTTCTTCTTGATCTACTAATAGTAAAAAGTAAAAAATCTTCTTCTGTGAATACAGGGGAATTTAAACGCCATATTCCATAAGTCAAGCCTGACTGCAGATGAAGGTGCTCTATGTTTCTCATACAATAAAATATGACCGATTCGTACTTTTACCCGCTGTGAACCTTTGCCTTTTCGTACTCTATTCAATAGTAATTTTCTAACGTCTTAATTTATCTAGGTTTTGAGCTATGGTTAGAATTTTTGGATTTTGGATTTAATAGGGCAGCTATGTATAAAATTTTATACTATGGTCTTTGGATTTAAGATTGCAGTACACATATGTTACACAACGTTCAGCTCTCTAGATATTGCACCAAAGTAACAATAATGAAATAATAGTGTTTATGGAACACCTTTTTAAATCACATTTTTTGATAAGAATATATAAATTTTATTAATACTAGTACCGTAATTCCATTATGACAGGCGCAATACACATGACAAAACAACCTTTGATTGTCATTGAGGAATTTATTTTCGAGCGAACTCCGAAGTCCCATCATAGATGTTTAAATAAACAGTTGGGCAATTAGTATTTCCTAATGAATTCCTCAGTAAAAATCCAGACCAGATTTCGCAAACAAAATTCCAGCGGGCCGAGAAATATTCGACCGAGGAACGAAATACCTTCATTATAATACTCTCAATCTCAACTAGCGCTATTTGAGAATATCTACTTTTAGACGGCGGAAATACTCGCCTCATTCATAACTTGGAAATTATTGCTACTGCAGAGGTTTACCACCTACAAAAAGACGTACATACATCATTACATATGTGTGAGTAAATATTTTTTTTTAGATTTGAAACAATCTTTTCTTAGCAATACTGACCGACGATGTCGGCGTCGTGTATAAACATTTCTTTGGGATGGTATTTGAGCTAACGTTAATTTTGTTTTTCAGGTGACGCATTTTTATAATATTTATTTACCAGATAACTCGAGCAGTTCGTTCTAATTTATAATCAAAACAGTTTTACGAAGCAGATATGTGAGAAGAGATTAACGACTTGGCATTTTATAAAGGCAAAACCAGGAGTTGCAAAAATAGTGTAAGAAATATTACACACGGTGCTTTTGACTAATGTTTTCGAAATAATTAATATATTTAGATATATAACAGTTATTTTTCCCCCAAATTCGTAACAGCTACAATATAACTTAATAAAATCAGACACTAAAAAGAATATATTACATATAATATATTATAAAAATACATAAAATATATATATATATATATATATATATATATATATATATATATATATATATATATATATATATATATATATATATATGTATATATATATATATATATATATATATGTATATATATATATATATATATATATATATATATATATATATATATATATATATATATATATATATATATATATATATATATATATATATATATATATATATATATATATATATATATATATATATATATATATATATATATATATATATATATATATATATATATATATATATATATATATATATATATATATATATATATATATATATATATATATATATATATATATATATATATATATATATATATATATATATATATATATATATATATATATATATATATATATATATATATATATATATATATATGAAGCACTAACTCTTAATTCACTCAAATGTATTGTTGTTTTTATTAAAAATCTCCCAACCATCCCCTTCTCAGGACCTGATATCAGAGGACACTTGATAACTCTCACCTAGTAATTTGGTCTAATTTTCTTTAATGGTAAAAAATTTGATTAGGAAGCTACATATAGCATTAAATTAAACATTTTAACAATGTAACATTTCAAAATTTTGTTTAATACTTTCAAATTCTACAATTGTGGAAATTTTTTAAAGCAAATATTGTAATTTATAATGCGACACTAAACATGATTACTCTCTGATTGATGACTTGATTATTGATTAACTTTTTGAGATCCTAGTTGGCTAGGTACGTACAAAAAACAAAAGCATGTGACTTGTCAGGGGATTGACAATAATTGATAATAATTTGTACGTGATAAAAGCGTTTGATATTAATATGGTACGTGGCAGAACTTTATCTTTGGAAGAAAGAGAACGCATTTAAGCTTTTCAACAGGAGATGGTTTACTTTTGAAATTTTGTTATTAATTTCTTCATATCATTTGAGTAAGGGTACTCAGCTATTAATGTAGAATAAAGACATTTAAAGTTTCTTTAAATATGGTTGGGAGTGACATTTTTTTGTCTACATTGTAATAAGAATATTTTTCTGTTGTATAAGTTTTTTCACATATTTGGTCCAAGTTTTAAATAGTTTCCCACATTCGGAAACATACTGTTTATCTATCTCCTGAGAAAAACCCATTGTGTTCAATGATACACAGTCAATAATTTACCGATCAACCTAGATTTTATATAAATGGTATCCAAAATTGTATTCATCAAGTGCTTTCTTCTTAGAAATAAAATCCTATACTGACGAAGAACTTGATTCAATACAATTTAGTATACTATTTACCTAAAAAAATTGAATTTCATTATGTTTCAATTCAACCCAATACCTAGTTCAAGATTTTCTTGCGCGCCCCCCAAGACAAAAAGCTAAAGACGCCACTGTTTCTAGACGCTCACTTAAAATACCAACTATAAATTCAGTCATTATCTGGGTCAGAATATGCCAGTCGATTTTTATATTTTATTTATAAAATTATTTATTGTCAAATTCATAAATTAACGTCTCGCGTGCCGATAGAAGAGGGCCATGTGCTCTAATCGGCGAAATTTTATTTTAATTTCCAGCCTTTACGTATAGGATCTACCAAAACTTTAGATGGGTACTACGTGCGCATCGAGACTACGTAGATAACGGAGTCTCTATGTAAATCTCCAAGAAGCGACTACCAAAATTAGACAATGGCAAAAATATTTTTTAGTATATGGAACGAATGAAATCACTCGACTTAAATATTCATAGTCATCAGGAGTATGTATGTATGTCCCGATCTTGGCAATGAAATCATGCTATTTTTTATGGGGAATTTTGCGTCCAGCTTTGTGTATTTAACAAATTGTAGCAGATGTATTATATCATCACTCTATTTGCTTTGAAGCTGTTACCGAAGTAGAGAAAGTGCCAAAGTAGTATTTATATTTGCAGTTTTATAAAATCATGTCATTAATAGTTTCTCTGGATATATACGAGTATATAATATGATTTCAAGAAAGAACGTCATCATTTAAGATGTCATTTCAAATGCTCTTAAAATATCTTGAACTTTATTTCAGGTTTAACATTATTTTTATATCTAGTGAGAATTTAAGATCTCTGTTAAAAATATTGTGAAATATTTTTTATTTTTATTAAAAATTTTACCTCTGTTGCGATTTTCTTGTTTCGCGGGGCTATTTTAAGAAGTGAGAATTTACCATTCAAATAATCAATCGAATGTGTTGTATAAAATGTGTTTGTCTAGGAATGTCTAGGCCAGAGGCTAAAATAAAATTTAATATTTAATGAGCTTACAAATTATATTTTAGTGACCTCAGAACCGTTTTTCCATTGGATTATACAGGTATTGTTTGCTACGTTAAACATAAATATTCAAGATTGCAGTTTGTATTCGATTAAAAAAAAATACGTGCTAATATCATTTTTAATTTAGTGTATTGCTGTTATTCAGGGTAAATAAAAAGTATGAACTAATTTGAAAAAATCATAACGTAGAAATCTAGATAACCATGGATTTCTTTGATATTATTAAATTATTATGGTGATGTCAATAATATTGTTAATTGTTTCTGGTGTAAACACATTCGTGCTCTTATTTTATTTATAAGCCACTATGTTGTTGGTCTTCATTTTGAATATGGATCTCTACGTTATGACTTTTTCAAATTAAATCAATATGGGTGATACTCGGATCATTGTTAAATATTTGAAAACCATTAAATTTTTGTTCCAAAAACTTTTTTCAGTTTTTCTCAAGTTTTACCTGTGTTACAGCAAAAGTCATGTATACTTTTTAAGTAGACTAAATTTGCAACAAAATAGAGACAATTTTGTCTCGGTAGACCAAATAGTTTCTTCTAAGATCTGTTCAAAGATTTGCAAAATTCCTCAAAAAAAAAGAGAATTCAGGTCTATCAGGTCTACATAGACCAAATTGGTCTCGCGTTGTTGAAAATTTGGTGTATTGTAATAACGCATATGGTGGCTTTTACGGTAAATGGGTCCTTAATTGACAACATTGACTTTAAAAACTTCCTTATTATAAAAAAACTAAAACTTCCTTATTTTTAATTTTATCTGTATCTTAGAAACTATTTGGGCTATTTTACACATACTCTTTATATCAGGTTTCTGCTATTAAAAAAGTCTGCAATAATGCAAACCCAAAATGTGGAACAGCTGTGTTGCAGGTCTCAGAAATTGAGAAATGGTTTGGAGATTAATGACACATGTTTGGGTTAAGTCATTCAAGATCAAGTTAGTAATTTTAAGTTAATTTTGTGTTCAGTATATAGGTACAAATAGCTATATATTTATAGTAACAAACAATATTACATTGTCCCATTCGCAAAATATAACCTTTTAAACTTCGTACCTATTTTTTTATAAGAACTGGCGGATGAACTGGTTCGAATAATTAATAAAATTTTTAATTTTCTTAACATTAGATCAGTTTTAGCGTATACCTATATTCTAACATTTTTCAACTGTGGGTGGAGTACCTGGAGATAAACATATGTATGACGCTAGTGTATATAACGCTATGAGGATATGACGCTATTGTTTTATTTTTAAAGAAGTAAAATTCAAGTGGTTGTACGTCACTGCTCACGTAGAGTTGGCTAAGAGATATATTATTTAGTAATTTATTATTTGTGTCTAATTGCGCCGTCTGTTATTTTTTTTATGTTTATACAGTTGTCTTTCGTTCATTATGGTATAATATTATGTTGCATTACTTGTTCAAATAGGTATAGAAAAGTAAAAGGACGCTACAAATTGAATTACTTTGATAATTGAATTTATATATATATATATATATATATATATATATATATATATATATATATATATATATATATATATATATATAAATGTTAATTTTCCATGTAGGTTCTGGTGTCCTGAATAAGTTTTCAAATGTTCCTGAAGTATAAGGATAACATTTGGCCACGGTGTAAAGGGCTAAAATCGTGCACGGAAACGAATTTCAATCTCGTGATATCTCGGTTTGCCTCTACGACAAAAATACTTCGGGGCAAAAAGAAAGCTATAGAAATTCTCTATAAAAAAGGTAGAGGGTCTTTTTCTCATATACGCAATAATTTTTGAAAATTTTGCATTGAATTTGAACTCATGTGATTATGTGATCATTATCGATAATTTAAGTATCCTATTCATACACCCTTGAGGTTGAGTATTAGGCTCGTTTTTTATGTAGTTTTCCCGATAGGTCTAATTCAATTAAAATGTTCTCAAATTTATAATTTTCTTCTTGTGAGAACTGTCCAGTCGGTTCAGCATTCAAGTAAGATTGTCCATGGCAGTTGCCGCAAACTGGTTAGCAATTAGGTGCCAGCCTCCGACAGTAACACAATCGTTCACAACCTTTCGTACAGTTGTAGAAAATCAAAAACACGAAAGACGACACGAAATGAACAACACGAAAGATATGTTGTCGAGCTACGTATAAATGTGCAGTTTTGCCCTAAATACGTATCCATGTAAAACTTACACAAACGTATCCACGTAACATAGACCTATCCACGTAAAACTTACAGCTGTATCAAGGATATAGCCAACCAGGAGTTTTTCTTATGTTTTAACCTTCTGTACAATGGTCACAAATATTTTTTTTCATTTTAGGTATGACTTTTACTAGAGTTTTTCAAGAAAACTATTGCGTATACGAAAAAAGGCCCTCTTTCTTTTTTATAGAGAATTTCCATAGCTTCTTTGTCATAGAGGTAATGAAAACCAAGATATCTCGAAAAATTCATTTCCGAGCACGAATTAAGCCCTTTACAGCTATGCCAAATTCTATCCCGACGCTCAAACTTCGGGGACTTTAGAGAACTTTTTCAGGACGCCAGAACCTACCAGGAAAATCAACATTTGCTTTTGTTCGAATTGGTCTGAAGATGTGGCTCATTTTTCACGAAAAGCACTATTCAAATTACTAACTATATAATTTCACTAAATATAGACCACCTATATTGTTTCTTCCACTTAATCATTTTTTAATCAATTATCGCGGTGTCCGTTGCCAAAATAAATAGTTTTGACATTTAGTTAAATTGTTAATACCTGTGTGCCTGCTAAATACTGTTGCAACTCGATCATCAATTTGGCGACAATTTTCTACTTTTTGCGACGCGAAAGGATGTAAATTTAAGCCAGATACTTCCATAGAGGAATTGAATATAATATTGCAAGATTGGGCTTTTAATATGCGAAAATGAGACGGAAAAGACTACAGCAGGCTAGACTAGAAGCGTTAGTTAAATCAATTTGGAATACCACCGCTAAAATACAACAAATCGAATATTATATAGAATTCAATATTGTATTTAACCCTTACAGTTTAATTCATCACGAGCTGCACGTAGATAATGTTAAACGTAAAATGCTTCCAGCACAACTCGAATAAAGAAAATCCAGTGCATCAGCTCTTAATAAACGTGAAGTATTTGCAATGGTTAGATTATAACACGAAAATGAATCAAAAGGACCTCAAAAGAGATTATATCACATTTTGGCGTTTGCATTAAATGGGGCGGAGGAGAAGCAACTTACTGCAAAACCACTTATTTCGTATCTGAAATTAAAAATAATGGAAAAGAGACTGAATGTATCGAATATAATAATCTATTTTCGAAAACGAGACAAGACGGTGACAATAAATTTTGCGACAGCAAATGGAATACACCTAATAGATTAAAATAATATATTTGCCCAGTACGCTTATTTAGGAAGTTGATGGAAAAACGAGGCACGTCTATAACATTGGACAGAGTATTTCTTACACCAAATCCTTTCTTCTCTTCTAAATGGACTAAATGGACTAAATGCTCAGCAGAATTGCATTGGTATAGTTATACCAATGTGACCAGAAGCATTGTGACCAGAAGCGTGTCACAATGACAAATCCAGTTATATATCTGGACATACATACGGAAACGAGAAGTTGCACAACTCCTTTCGCCTTTATTTAGGCTCTTCAGAATGATATACGATTTAATTAATTGGTCATTTAAAAATAAATTAAACAAGATGGATTTTGGAACTTCTACAAGCTCCACTCTTGCAAGCTTTCACTCATATTATCAATGATGAATAAATATTCATATGACGTTAAATGGATATCTCGAACATATTTTTTAGAAACTCAAATAAGAGGTTAACCATAATTATTATGAATGAACGTTTAATGGATCGTGGAACTAAATAGGTAACTGTGTATATATGTGTTTATATTACTCTTTACTTCTTTTAAACAAACTTTGCCGTTATTTTGGTGTAGATATTCATTCTAATTTTATTCTAAAGTATCCATTCACTTAAGTATATCAACATGTTTGTTCTATTTTCAGACTTCATAGTATAAATATGTAACTTCAATTAACCATTCAGTGGTTTCTAAAACGGGTTGAACCGACTCATAATTTATCAGCGACTGTTTTAATTTTACTAATAACGAGCATCAGTCAATGATTACAGAATGATACTTTCGATAGCTATTTTATAAATTTATTTTACACTAACAAATTAATGCGTATCGTATTTTATATTTAGTGTCATCACAGCAGTGTAATTTCATATAATAATCAGTAGCGGCTCACGCTCTTTACACTTGGATAGGCGACAGCCAAGGGGAAAAAGGAAATATGTATAATATATAAGTGCACAGCAGGCGAAAATTTAAAAATTTTCAAGGTCAAACGCTTAAAATGAAAAGTTAGAAATTCGTCGTGTTGAATATTTTTCTTAAAAAATTGCTTTTTCATCCACAGTAATTATTTATATTCATACAAATTATTTTTTAATAATTGTATTAGAGTTGCAAAAGAAAAAAATATGTTTATTATATATAGAACTTAAAAAGATGATTAGGTCGGCATAAAATTTAGTTTGGTTTGTAATATAACATAGCGCACCATGTAGACGTCCTCCACGCCCCTTAGCCTTCCTGAACCTCACCATCATTGACTGCAGTTATTTTTTATAATCTAAATTAATACGATTATCTTTAATAAATGAATAGCTATTTATGTAACCAGTTGGGAAAAGTACTATTTTGTGTAACGTGCAGATATCTGCGGAACGAGCGCTAGCGAGTTCCGTAAAAGGATGCGAGTTACACAAAATAGTGATTCCCAACGCGTTTCATATAAGATTTTTTCTAATTTTCACCAATTTTATATTTTATGAGAAGAAAACACTGAATTTTATACGTTTAACAACAATCCAATAGGTTGTAAGGGTGTGACAACTCGTCACTTTCATAGCTTGTCAGGTCTAAATACCCTACTATGAAATGAACGTTTTCGTAACTGGTTGTGAAAAGTAAGACGTTTCCTAACGTCAAAGGGTTTTGAATAGTGCCACTTTACATGTCAAAATTAGAAAAAAATTATTTGTTATATTCTTTATAAAGTCATGTGATACCTGAAGGGAGCTAAACAACTCTCTTTCACTTGAAATAATTTCAAGGGATGATAAACGTTTATTTATCAATGAATTTCTGCGGTACGTTTTAATGCTTTAAACACAATGTCTCTGCACCGAGGTAGTTTCTTGTTGCCGGAATTGTAACAATTAACCCATCAGTGGATCGAGTTCCTTTGAAAGGACGGGCGATTAAATTATCGCGCCGCGTTGGTGCAGGCGTGGAACAGGTAGCCTAATGTTGCTCAGTCGCTTAGAACATTCAGCAGTGGCGGCTCTTCCGGGTAGGCAAGGTCCGTGAACCCACTAATAATAAAAAATATATATATAAACATTTTTTTCATGAATTCATCTTTATATGTCCTCTTAATATATATTTGAGTAAATCATATTCTCAATATTTAAATAAATGAAATAAATTCTCTCGTGGCTCAGTGTTATGAATGTTCAGGCCAGGCAACTTCATACCATGCCAGATGGTTGGTTTTAATTGTTAACAGAAACAGGTGTAAGTGACCTTAAATAACAATTAAGTAAGTGCAGCAGCGCAGGTCAGGAATATTTGGGAATAACTATTATATAATTGATTTGAAAATAAAAGTAGGTGTTGAAATATAATTTATTTACTTATACTCCGTAATTTACAAACCACTTTATTAGTTTTCAAGTTTTAAAATGCCGCGGTTAACTGAACCTGAAAAAATGCAAGCTGTTACATTGCTTGAAAATGATTGGTTATTACAGGCAGTTGCAGATGAGCTAAATGTGAGTAAGGGTTGTATATTCAATCTCAAACAAAAATGGAATGAGGTAGGAAACGTTCGCTACGTCCACGGCGGAGGGCGTCGTAAAATAAGCACTGTGGAGCAAGACAACCTCTTCCCAGACCATCTTAGAACGAATCCCTTTGAAACAGCAGTGACGGCCTGTTTCGAAACGGAGTTTCCTGGATCTGTGAGGTCTGATGCATGGCGGCGGGTGAAGGGTTCAGAGTTACGAAATTATGCGGCAGCAAAGAAGGTATTTTTGGAGCCAAGGCATAAAGAACAACGTCTTAATTTTGCGAACCAGTTTGTCGGTAGGCCCGACGACTTTTGGAACAATGTCATATTTTCCGACGAAAAGGTCTTTCAGTCATGTCATGATGGTTCCATCCGCGTCTACCGACCTCAGAATTCGAGGTATGAAGAGAGGTATATTAAACCTACCGACCGGAGTGGACGTTTTTCCATCAATGTTTGGTCATAGATAAGTTCCCTAGGTCCCGGTGTTTACTGGAGGATAGGAGAGCGCCTTAACGGACAGAGTTACATACGCATACTGGACAATATTATGCTGCCGTCCGTCACTATGTTGTGTCCTCAGAATTTTATTTTCCAGCAAGATAATTGCTCAATTCATACATCAAGAATTGTAACTAACTGGATTAATGAACACAACATAAACGTGCTACTTTGGCCCTCAAAGTCGCCCGACCTAAACCCAATTGAAAATGCATGATCGATGATTGTTAAGAATATTTGTAATAGACCTGGTAATAGACATTTCCGCCCAGCAAATGCCGAAGAATTGTGGGGAGCAATTGAAAATGCTTGGGACAATATCAACGTAAATTACACGAGGACACTTGTTTCATCAATGCGACGTCGACTGCAAGGTGTAATAGACTCAAATGACGCCTGGACGAAATATTAATTTTATACAGACCTACTCGCGATGGAGTTTTAAGTTACTTAATTTTTATAATTTAGTTTATTTTGAACATTTTTGGGACGTTCTTTGTTAATTTGGATTTTTTTTGATAAAATACACTTTTTAATTTTGATAAGTAATAATTAGACAATTGTGAATGACATAATGACACATCACATGAACCTCAAATTTCAAAGTCAGTTTTACAAAGATCAAATATAACCAAATCTGATATAAGAGTCGTGCACTTTCAAATGGCCGCCAGTGTACCTACTACATGACTTTGTCTGCAGTAGGTATCCTAGAAACACTATGTCCAGAAATTCTTTCGATGGGCCAGCCTTTACCAAAAATTAAAATTATGTCAAAGGAAAGAAAAACGGTCACGGTCAGTCATTTACCCGACATTTTAACATTTGTTGGTATGAGAATCACAAATGGTTGTGTGGTAGTATTATTAAAAATAAATTATTTTGTTAGCCATGTCTACTTTTTCCTAATTTGCAGCAGAATGTTTGGGTTTGTCAAAGATACCTACATTTAAAAAATTTGTTAACAAGCATCAAAAAACAGAAAGCGTGAAGATCATTCACCAAATGTCATTAAGATATCCAAGTTGAAAAGAAATATGGTAAAAAATACAAATGTTCTTAAATCATGAACTTTCCCTTGGAAATCTAACGTTACATTTAAGGTATTTGATCTTGAGCTGATATAGCAGTTGAATGAGTTGATGCTTATAATACAGGTAAATCACAAAACAATACTGAAGAGCAAAGTTTTGCGCTTGAAGGTGATATAGTGCTGAAGTTACTAGAAATATCAATAATTTTACCAAATAACAGCTACAAAGTTTCCTTCGACAATTACTTTACAATCCTAAACCGATTTGGTCACTTATCGGAAAACAGTATCTTCGCCACAGAAACTGTCCGAGAGAATAGAACAGGACAGTGTCCGTTTCCCGACAAGAATTGGTGGAAAAGTTGAGACAGAGGTGCTTATAAATTTGACAGAAGATAATAAATATGCTGTTAGTCTAATGGAAGGACAATAAAGTTCTAACTTCTAGCTTTTAATTTTGAAAACGACGATATTGTCAATACCACAAGATGGTGTAAGGACGTGTCGATAAAATTGTGGACGTCGTAGCGCTTTATGGAAGCCAAAGAAGGCAATTTAAATGGTGCTGGCCAATTTTCGCCTATTTGCTAGATGCTAGCATTTCCAATGCATGATTAGTAATGAAAATATGACCCAGATAACTCAAACTGTGCGTCCTTATTGACTTATTGCCGTTATGTTGCACTTAGCTTTTTAAACACATATGGGACAAAACCTTCACGAGGGAGGACTTCTCTGTCGTCTGTGAATCCATCTCAATATGACAATGTTAAGCATATCATCCGCTATAATCAATCTGACAAAAGATGTCAAGTTTGTAAGAAAAAGAGCAACTTCTTTGCATGAAATGCGATTGTGGACTACATCCAAAACTAAGTTTCGAATAATTTCACAAAAAAAATGTGATATGTATGTTATAATACACATAATTTATCATTTTTGTATGGACATTTTGTATTATTAAACTGAAGTGTATTAAAAATCGGTAGTATTGTGTGCATAGAGTCTCCTTAAAGAGACACCTGATACAGAAAAATCTATAAAAGAAAGTAATTTAAACAAGGTAAGTGAAGCACTACTTATCCGTAAATAAAAATATTTAGATATCTGTGCCCGTCATATGTCTTCCTGGCCTAGTACAGCTATCCACTACAGGCACCACAACCCACGGTCTGTCGTTTCAACACTCAAACTGTGCCTGTGCATACAGCACACACTCATGTACCACTATAATAACTATGAATAAGGATAACTGCGATAAAAAGTAAATAATAACGGGTAGCGCAGATCGATCGGGTGGTTTTAAAATACTTGTCGAACTGTCAATTTTAAAGGTATTGGATTGAAATTAAGTGCAAAACGTGTAGTTACAATGGAAGTTTATTAACAAAAAATTAGTAAAGTTAGTTTTTAAAAATTACATCCATCAAATGCCCTCCTTCTCGAGCGACGCATTCTTGGAGTCGGTCCTTAACGTTCCGCATTGCCCGCTCAAGCACATCACCAGGAATTAATGTGATTTCGTTGTGAATTGCTGCCTTCAATTCCTGAATGGTCCGGGGTGTGTTCATGTACACCCTTGCTTTTAAATAGCCCCATAAGAAGAAGTCACATACCGTGAGGTCCGGTGAGCGAGGGGGCCAATGGAGATCTCCATTACGGGAAATCAAACGGCCAGGGAACAGAGCGCGTACAGCTTGCATTGATATCCTAGCGGTATGTGCAGTTGCCCCGTCTTGTTGGAACCACATATTGTCCATGTCGTAATTGTTCCCTTCAAGTTGTGGGAGAAGATATTCTTCAATCATGTTCACATGACGCTGCGAATTAACAGTAACCGCCTGCTCCCTTTCATTTTCAAAAAAGTAAGGCCCAATTATCCCTACCTTAGAAACCCCATACCAAACCGTCACTTTGTCACTATGGAGAGGCCGTTGGTGTAGCTCTCTTGGGTTAGTGTCGGCCCAGTAACGGCAACGTAGCCGTTAATGTGAAAGTGAGCCTCGTCAGACATCATGATAATCAGGTTTTCATCTTCCAATAACTCCAACATCCGTTGGCTAGACTGAAGCCTTTGAAGATGGTCTGTTGGGAGAATCTTCTCGACCACCATGATTTTCTAGGGGTGGAATTTCAGTTCTTTGTTAAGAATCCTTTGAAGGCTCCGACGTGACATTCCAAGAGCTTGAGCACGATGTCTCGTTGATCGACGTGGGCTCGTAATGACATCGCGTCTCACACGCTCCACGTTCTCAGGGGTTCTTATTGTTCGAGGTCTAGACGTCCATTTTGGAGCACATGAACCAGTAGTGCGGAAATTATGCACCCAACTCAATATCGTATCTCGCTTAGGAACACTACCGCGAGGCGGGATGTTGAAACGCCGGCGAAAGGCACGCGTCACAGCAACAATTGACTCGTTATTGCGTATAAACTCTTCCACTGCGAAAACACGATGCTCAACGGACCACGTAGCCATCGCGACTGACTGCCAGTCTGCAACTGAAACTTCCCGTCCCACCCACCACAGCACGAAGACCGCCGAACACCTGGCTCCCCCACTCCAGACGTACAGTCCACTTCAAAACCACCCGATCCATCTGCGCCACCCTGTATAAACACACAATACACTATATTATATTTTTCGATATTATAAATTTATTAGAATAAAATACAGTCATGTATGTTGTCTCGCAAGTAAAACCCGAGAGCTTCTGTCAGCTACCGAACTCAAACTGATCCGTTCATGGACGAAGGCGGTCGAATGTATTGCCTACGACAGAGGCATAATTTTCCCACATGACAAATAGCGTTACGCCCTACTTCTCATTCCTTGCAAGCGCCACTAAGCGGTGTACCTTGCCGTAGGCCTATTGTCGATACCGATACAGTAATTTTCAGTGCATTAGCAAGTAGATACGCTGCCGCGGTGCACGTTAAGTAATATGTAGGTATAATAGGAGAAATTATTAGTTATTGTAATGATTTTGAGGGGCGATGGAAAACGAATTTTTAAGAGTTAGCGGTGCCTGCTTTGCCTACCCCGACGAGCCGCCACTGATAATAATCCATGTACTTACAAATATTGAGGTAAATGAATATTTAATATATTATACAGTATAATAAGTACAGAATTATAATATACTCATGTAGTAAAGTATATACGAGGGCAATTGGAACTGGATAAAAACAACAGCCGGCAAAAACAGTCGGCACTTTTTTATTGTACATGGGCGGATATAGAAATGCTTGTTATTAAGAAAGCATATTGTGAATCCTTTTATGCAATAGTATGGAGGTAACCGCAAGTAGTATACGTATCTGGTAGAATCATCAATATTTTTTAATTTCGCATTTTTTGTTTGTTGATTGTGATATTTTAATCGGTATTTACGCACTGCACTGATAAATCTTTATTTATAGTCGGCAGGTGGCGCGGTCAACAAAGAAATGATTTACGACGCAGCAGACCAGTCTGTTTATTCTCTTTACACCAGCGTGCAGTCGTAGATAGTTCATCGGGCTGACTTTATGTTCCAGTATACATCTGGCACGCATGATTTCAACTACTACTCGAATATCAATGCCATTGCTAAATATATGGACCGAAATTTCAAGATAAGTGCGGACGGCCCTGTGGTTTAGCACCGATCATATTCAATTATATTACGTTGTATATGATATTGTTGTATCTCTATTATGCAGTTATAAACAGAATAAGACACGTGTGCGTACTAATAAAATTTATGACTACTATTTTCCTCGATCGTGGCAGTATAAAGGCTAATAAAAACTAAGCCTATTATACAATGGATTATATTTCGAAACACAAATACTTACTTATGATTTCTTCTGTAACACTGGTGGTAAACAAAATTTTGTAACAAAAATATTAATTTTTAGTATTTTATTATTTATGTTTTATACATGTATTGTATTATTTATTAGTAGGTATTTATTACACTAATTACCGATCGCTGAGAATGCCTGTATACCATGAAGTAACTTGTAATAAAAGTTCGAAAACTATGTAGGTACGCAAGGTCGTTTGTGTAACATGACAATATTTTTTATTATGTACTTGTACTAAATTAAATATTTTTGTAAATGGATAACACAATTGTAAATACTTCAACTTCAATCAAACAATGCAACACATTATCATAAATTTAAATCGCATCATTTGAGAATGTTGGCATTGAGCGCTATCTAGTGCGAAGTAGACCAACTACCGTCAACTATTAATCAGTGAGCTAGTTATTCTTAAAGATTTCCTGCTCAAAATATTCTAGTAAACATTATTCAAAGGAGATGGCAGTGTGTAGGAAAATGGTATTCCTGCAAATTCTGCAGCAGTAATAATAATATATTTCTGGATATTTTAGCTTCGCCTTTATAAATTTTGCAGAAGATACAGCACAGTTTCAGTAATTATCCCTGTTATAATTCGGATTCTTTGTTCTGCTAGTAATAGTGGATTTTGTTTTCCCAGTAACTAATATGGTTTTTGTACTTATATGTCAGATTTATTTCTCAAAGTATGCAACTGTAAATACTTTGAATTTTGAGGTATATAGTGTTATATATAACCAGTGTTTCCTATAAGAAAAAGATTATTTTCTAACTGCACAGCTAGTAATTCGAATCTGTATTCAAGTCAAATAATCCATCGAAGGAAGTAGTCCTAGAGTCAAAAATGACAAATATATTTCGTTCTTAAGAAGTAGACAGAAGTTATACCTTTCTGATAATTATTTTGGGGGCCAATTTAACAGGGGGTCGATTTTAATGAATGCGTTATTGCGAGATTAATGATTTTGATAAATGTTGTCAATATCATCAATAATTTCCTACGTGTACACGCAGTTTATTTAAGGACTTACTGACTTCAACGCAATATTATTCTTCATCAATGTTAATTAGGAGTTAAGGTTTTAGCAATGGAAGTAGTCCTAAAATGATAATTTGCTAGAATTTTGTAATTTTACAAACATGGTGAGGTCAAGTAACATAGGTCATTAAATCAACAATTCTTCTGAACAACTCCATAGATAATCATGTAGCAGTGGTATTCTTGTTTCGTGTATTTCATGTATCATGTACTTAGTGCGTGATATCTTTTTGGTTCCAGATATTCTACTTATATGTAGGGGAAATGTGGAGAATGGCGGCCCCGGGGTAATTCCGACCAGCAAGATTGACCCAAAAATACCATCTCTAAGTGGAATTAGACTACTGCTGCCATCTACCACCATGCAATAGAAATAGAACATTCACGTCAAATACAGTAGTTCCAGTTATGGCCGTTTGGGAGTAATCGTAATATTCTAGTGCACTCGTTTCGTTAGAAAAGTTTTTAACATTCAATAAGGTAAATGAAATACACATTAATTTGTTTTTAACAAAATTTTGGCCATAAATATTCATTTGAGGCTGCTAATTACTGCTTATATATTCCAAATATGCGTTATAATATAAGATAATTTTTTTATGCATGCGAGAAAAATATATCATTTCGGGGTAATCACGGACACTAAACATGGGGTATTGGTGGCCGGCCGTGATTAGGTACCCAAATTAGATGTGGCACATAACCGATCATATTCCATTTGCCTTTAGATTTCTAGAAAATATAAGAGAACGACAGATAAAGCAAGATGGTCGACTATTATAGATAATGGTAGACCACTGAGAGAAGTATTCAGATCTTTTGGTGGTATACCACGTAGAACATTGCAGGCTATTAGGAAGATTAACACTTATCAAGATCCCACATTTGGGCCTAAACTAGTATTTAGAGGAGATGAAGAGAAAGAAATTGCATGACATGTCATAAAATTATCGAAATAATTTTATGGTATCTCTCGATAATATATTAAAAAAATGTGCATTTGAGTTTGCTGAAAGTAAACATAATATGAACCATCCTTTCAATAAAAATTCACAGTGTGCCGGCGACGATTGGTTGTGGAGTATTCTGAAAAGTAATTCCAATATTGCCTGGAGAAAGCTCGAAGCAACCAGCATCAATAGATTTTCGGCATTCAATCAGGAAGAAGTCTTCCTATTCTATTCAATCTATTCATTGAACAAGTTCAGCATAAATACAATCTTGGTCAGACTTTATTTTCTTGTTCTGAAAAAGGATGGATAACTGAAGACCTTTTTTTCGACTGACTAAATCATTTAAAAAAAAATTGTTAAGCTGTCTCCTGAGGATCAAATTCTTTAATTATGAATAACCATGCAACACACTGCACATTAGATCTTTACAGGTTTTGTAAGGCTAATAGTAAAATTCTCCTAACCATTTCACCGCACACGCCCCACCGCCTACAACCGTTAGACGTAACATTTTACTCCTCCTTAAAAACCGCCTCTCATATGAAATGTACCAAGTATATGATAAATTATCCCTTTGGACCTAGGAAACGTAAACCTAGGAAACAACTTTCCGAGATTATTACTTCTCCTAACGAGTTAATATTAGAGAAAATACTAGAAAAAAATGAGAGTAGAAAATAGACGAAAGGTACCTAAGCGAAAGAAATTTGAAAATAAAACTCATGGTGACTAATTATAATATATCAGATAAAGAAATCTGATAAAGAAATTGATACCTTCAAGAAGTTGTAAGACAGCATCAAGAAACAAGCAATCTCATCAAGTGACGATGACGATAAGGATAGTGAAAAAGAAGTGAATGAAGATATATGTTTAGTGTGCGGCGAATTTCGAAAGAATTGTGAAATATGGCTGCGATGCGTGATATGTGGCAACTGAGCTCATAAAACATGTGCAGAAAAGGGTTTGAATTTATATGTGATTATTGTTCTTAGTTTCCTAATTATAGTTTTTTCTTTATTACAAATACTTATTTATCTTTATTTTTCCGTTATGTGACAATTAATACCACCGCCGCTAACTTATGTTGATCTACTTATTAATGAGCTATGTGTCTATTTTTGCAATAACGTTTCCTCTACGCCCTGGATGACCTGTTAGATAACCTCTAACATAAAATCTGACCACCACTAGATAACATTCTTTGATGTAGGTTAGAGAGGTTGGTGGACGTATTGGAAGTTTTGACAATATATCCAAAAAGTACATATTCATCCCATAGATGTACTATAAACTGTGACTTGGATAATCTGGGTATCCAATTAGTTATCCGTTTCGAATCCAGATAGATTCTGATGGTAGATATCCATCAGAGATCCATCGAGATACAAATTTCAACTTCTCACGTCCATAGATTGCACAGAGTCGGTCCATCTAAAGTTATCCATACATTTTATATCCATACATGCAGGCAATGGATGTTTCACTTGATCCTCTGGCTATTCATTAGTTATTTGTTTAAAGATATCATTCTGGCTATCCATAAATTATCCGCTTAGAGTCCAGATATAGTCCTATGGGTATACTATACCAGATATCCAGTCCTCCAGATATAGACGCAACTTCCCACGTCCATAGATTGTATATAGATTATATCGATATTATGACAAAACGGATATACCTACATTGATTTTACACGACAAGCGTCTACAGCCATCGAGATCTTTTGGCTTCCAAAATCCAGCTTTCACACTTTCTGGTTTTTAGGAGGGATATTTGAAAACTACGAAAGTTGTTATAAGTCCGAGTAAATGTTAAACTTGGATAGTTTCGAGTTAACAAACAGTTAAATAGTAGGTAGTAACAGTAAAATAAAATTTTAATGCGAAATACAGTGTAACATTACCGAAATAATTGAAACCAGATTTATTCCGAACACCTCCATGATTTAACAGTAATAATTAAATAGGGGAACACTGAATAGTTTATTTACATAAAAACTGCCACACAACCATTCAAACTCCAAGTACTAGTAGGATATTTTATTTGACACTTTGTCTTTTATTTTTATAGAGGAACGTAGCCTAATTTTTGATAGTTGCCTTCTTTGATAGTTGCCTTCTTTGATAGTTCTCGAAATCCACTTTGTTAAAATTTTAGTTTAGCTACTCACCGTTAGGTGGCTACAAAATATTTAATGTTTCGGTGTAGTACAGAGTTTTATTTTGTTGTGCTGAAAAATCATCATAAAAATGTAAGCACCAAATTTTATATGCCGTTTTTTCAAAAATTTAGTAGGAAGGTTATATGACATGTATGACTAATTGGAACTATAATTCCTATTAAGGCATTTTTCTTAAAGATACTTAACCTCAACGTTAAAGGTTGCCTAATTTTGAATAGGCGTGGTATGTCAATATTGGATATCCAAAATTATGAACCTTATTATTGGTTAGTTTATAAAACATTAAGAATTAGTTTATAAAACGTTAAGCATTAATATAAAAACTATAAAGATGAATATATATGTGAATTTGTATTAGAGGGTTTATAAAAGTGCAGTATTATAAACATGCACAAGAATAATTTTCACATATCTTTATAATTATTCTTAATTTAAGGCTTAATGTTTAATTCTTAATGTTTTATAAACTCACCATATATTATGCAGTCTGTGCTTCATGAATTTTGTTTTAACAATATGCCTAAAAAAGGGATTGCATACAAAAGTGGAATACTGAAAATATGAAAAAAGCTATTGCAGCTGTTAGAAACAAGGAAAGGGGGTACCTATTTAATAGCTTCGAAAACTTATGATGTGCCTAAGTCAACCCTTGACCCTTACGTAAAGCAACGCGGGAAAACACCAGAAGAACAATGTAGTCTTGCAATTGGTAGGAAACCAGTTTTAACACCCGAAATGGGAACAGGATCTGGTAGCTTACTGCTTAGAAATGGATCGACGGTACTATGGACTAGGATGTGCAGTATCCATAGACTGGCTTACCAATTTGCAATTAGAAACGAGTTGCCCCATCCATTTTCGAAAAACAACGCATTTGCTGGTAAAAAATGACTTTTTCAACCAATGATTTTTTCAAGCACCAAAATTGTCGTTAAGAAAACCACACGGTATTTCGAAAACAGAAGTCAAAGTATTTACACCAGCAAATCTGAGCCGTTTCTTCAACATTTTAGAACCAGAAATGGAGAAGGTTTGCTTCAACCCTCTGAGAATCTACAACGTCAACGAAACCGGCATCACCACGGTTCAGACTAAGTGTGCCCGAGTTATTACACCAAAAGGTAAAAAAACAAGTTGGTGCTGTCACGGCTGCAGGAAGGGGAGCATTAGTGACAGTGGTAACGCAGTATGAATACTGCAGGAGGATTTGTGCCCCCTTTATTTGTTTTCCCGCGTAAAAACATGAAAGCCGGGTTGTTAGATGGGGCTGCACCGGGATCTATAGCGGAGTGACATCCTTCAGTGTGGATACAAGGATATATATTTACAAGATTGGCTACAGCATTTTATAAACCATGTGAAGCCTTCGAAGGAGGACCCAATTTTACTAATTCTGGACGGCCACTACAGCCATACCCCAAACTTGGGCGTAATAGATTTAGCCAAAAGAAATTATGTTTGTGTTGTATGTATTCTGCCCACACATCAGATAAAATCCAGCCACTCGATTTATCTTTCATGTACCCGCTAAAAACTTATTAATCGCAAGAAAGAAAGAATTGGTTGAAAAATAACCCTGGTCGGAATATAATCCCGTGCGAAATTTGCAAATTATTCTGCCCGGTCTATCAGAAATGTGCAACAGCGGAGATATCAGCTAACGGGTTTCAGAAAGCGGGTATCGTTCCATTTAACCGAACATATTTTCAGTGAGAGATTTCTTGATAGAGAGACAGAGAGAAAGAACTCCGCCATCCGAATCAGCACGAGAAAGAACTCCGCCATCCGAACCAGCACGAGAAAGAACTCCGATATCCGAACTAGCACCAGATATTCCGCCTAATGTGATGAAAATACAAGATTTCTCGCCATTGCCGTCCTGCAGTAGAGTTTCTATATCAACAAATAGAGGACGTAAAAGTGGTTCTGCATCGGTGATAACGAGCACACCGTATAAAGATGCGTTAGAGGCAAGTGTAAAAGATCAAGAGATAAAGAAATCCCTTCAAAATAGAAAAGAAATTCAAAATTAAAATCAGACTTTAATGATAGCAAACAGAAGACAATTAATTATAAAAAAAGAAGATTAAGAAAAGAAAAACGAAGGACGAAAGTAATTCTTCTGATTCAATTGAGGATCCTGTATATGATGATGACTCAGACATGGACGCGGACGAAAATGGTGAT
Organism: Tetropium fuscum; assembly: GCA_964058915.1. NCBI lineage: Eukaryota > Metazoa > Arthropoda > Insecta > Coleoptera > Cerambycidae > Tetropium > Tetropium fuscum. Next base: position 313,010 of record CAXKVY010001796.1, read on the forward strand.
GCAACATGTATATTTTGCTCCGGAAATTTTTCAGATGATGTCAGCGGAGAATTATCGGTATAGTATTCAAAGTGGTGGGCGTATGAAGATTGTACCGGCAGTGATAAATATAAAAAATAATTGTGTGACTTTTGCTTAGAAGCATAACAGGGAAATGGCTCCTAATTTTGGATACCCTATCCAAAATTAGGAAACATTTTTCAAATTTCTAGAAATTGTTTATTTCAAGTTTTTATATTTTATTACCATTTTAGGTTTGAAATAAATATGTTTACACTGATATTGCATTTCCTTTGACTTTAGTATATGTCTTAAGCACAACAAACATTTATAAATAACAGTTTTTTCCATAAAAATATTACATTTTCAAAAATTATCCAAAATTAGACTACCTCTACTTTTAGACTTTTATTTATTTATTAGACTTTCTTTATTTTCTCCACTTGTCTCTACTTTTATTTTATTTAATATTGTCACTGGATTTTCACAACTTAAAAAGTCTTTCTTGTGATCTTAGTTCCATCTTAAAAATAAATCTAAATAGTATCTAAATATACAATGAAGGTAATTTAATTGTCTATTTACCTATGTAAAATGACGAAGTTGAAAAAGTAATAGAGATGAAGATAAAAATTGTTTATATACCTATATGCATAAAAAAATATTCCGAAAATTTAGGTGAAGCAGGGCTTCATCTGCGTCACCTGACGAGCCGCTACTGAAGCAAATAATATTTCCTTAATTTTACAACTCTAAGGTGGAATTTGGAATGCACCTCAGGGTTCTCTCCTTAGGTCCACATACCTACGTTGAAATATCATATGCAATTGTTTTAGCTAATATTATAAGTATTACTACAATTACGTACGTACTTAATCTAATATATGAGAGCTTATTTTTTGTGATTTTTTTTACTGAAACTTGTCATTAACGAATATCATTAATAATGATTTCGTTCCATAAAAACATCAGCAATTATACTTAAATATGATTACTTGATTGAAAATGACTTTCGCCTTATCGATTGTACCTCGGTTGACAATGCAACGGATCGATGGACCAAAAGTAAAAACAAGAATAAAATAATGAAACTTCATGAGAGTAATGAAGAGCCTAAGACCGAATCACTCAACTAAAATCATTTCGTATGGCTTCCATAACCCCTTTGTAACTATTATTTGATATAAAACCAGCTTACGCGGTCAACATACCAAGCTAAATGCTGCTAAAACATTGGCCTGAACAGTTTTCAGCTGAAACGGTATTGGCTGCCTTTCAAGGAATGTTATAATCATTCGGGTAAGGCGTGACTCGTCCTGGTGTTATGGTGGGGGATATAGGGAGGAGCCTGTCAGATAACAGGGGTAAGGAATTTTTATTCCTGATCCCCAGTTAGTCTGATACCGGTTTGAAGTCGGAAATGTACTGTGATTTTACTATTGTGACGTAACGCGCTAATAGACAAATATTCCGGATCAAGGAGATTTCGGGTAGCACCGCGAATATTACCATAGTCATGTCGTGAACGACGCATCGTTAATTACCGAGTGATATCGGCGCCGGCTGTGTCTGTGATAGTTTCCGACGGATTACGGGTGATATGACATATTTAGTGGATTGAGATCGGTAGTGCGTATAGGATGTTTTGAGATGTGTATATGTATATAATGAGTTGTTCTGAAGTTATGTACCAAGCATACTATCCGTACTTGTACCAGAGGGCCGGAGCAGCGCCACCAGTGTCGGCCCACCCAGTGCCTAGAACTGGGCCATTTAGTTCCCCTTTCGGGGCCGCACATCAGTATGACAGGGTGAGAAACCAAGTAGTTATTACCTACCAAAATATTTGATAACACCAATCTCGAAAACATACAAACTGAAACCAAATGTAAATAAATGTCAACCGAATCCAGTCAGTAGAAGAGAAGTCACACGAGAAAACATGAAAGCAATTTTCTACAAATTATTAAGTACCTATAAATTCAGGCTAAGCCATAACATACGTACCAGTTTTTCTCTGGACTATGCGAATATGTCTCTTGAATGACCCATTTGAGGGCTGGATGAACTTTTAACACTAATAAAGGCTCCCAGCAGAGAAATGTGGCTAATAACAATAGAACTATAAAAAATTTCTTTGTACGAAAATTTATTACGAATTCCATCATTGGCTCCCGAAAATAAACATCAGCAAAAAATATAAGCAAAAGTATAAGTAAAAGCAGCGGGTACCTTTCAGTGTCTTTTATTACGTGTTTTTTGGGTCAGTGAGCAGTTATGGAATACTGTTTTTCTTTACCATTTCATATATTTATAAGAATTATAATTATTATTTTTTAATAGCATTCGAAATTAATTTCTTTATATATTTTTATATCTAGTCTATATCTAGTGAAACGAAGAAGAGATACAGACATCTTCGGGATATCTTCGACATATCTTCGGGATGAAAATCTAAATTATAGTCACAGATCTAAACGTCACAGGTCTAAACATCAAAACTTTATTATTATTATTATTATTCCTAAATTAAATAAAACCTGGAATAAAACAGAGATCTACATTTCCTCTCGAGAATTTGATCATGTCAAATGTCAAATGTCAAATTTTGTATTTGAATAATTTATATCTACAGTGCTGGCCAATAGGTTGAAATAGGTAATTAAAAAATTTAAAGTAATTTTGGATGCGGTTTTCCGGACGTTTTTGGAAATTTCATTGGTCAGAAATGGCCTGAATGTCATGTATCTATCGTGCTCAAAAAAGGAATATACGGCCTGTAAACTGTAAACCCTTACAAAAAATTAAAATTTCATTCTTACAGAGAATTTAGGAAAACCAAAATCGCGATAAAATTTTTATACCAGGGTAGCCTATGGACCATTTTTTTTACCTCGATTATTTTCGAATGTAAGGGGGTTTTATTCAAATTAGGACATTTTTTGAAAATGCATCTCCTACCGTTTAAAAAGAAAGTAGGTAAGTAATGGATTTTTTTCTTATTTTCGAGTAAGCTATAGTTAGAGGCAGCCTCTAACTGTAACAACAGCTAGAATTGTCATATCTTATATAAGGTTTCTGGGAAAACATTTAATAAGCATGTGTCACAAAAAGTCTGTAAATTTAAATAAGCTGTGTGCAAAACCCTGTATAGGTACCTAATTAAATACAGCGATTATTTTAAGATTTTAAATCTGTGAAGGGAAACCTAAGACAAATACCTATCTCGAAACGGTTTTTTATTTTTCTTGATCGGATTAGTAAAAAGTTATCATAACTACAATTTCGTTAATTACAATTACACGGTAAATCCATATATAAAACATTTAAAAAACCTGCGGTAGTAACTGGTGTATTGTTACAATCAAGTCGCCACAAGATTGCCGTTGGTAATCGAAATTCTTCAATTGGATCTAAGATTTCTCGAAAACGTTTCAGATAGATAAAAATTGTTTGCAAGTTCCTATTTTAATTTTATTAGAATAATTAACATAAATCTTAGCAAGCTGTAAGAGGTAGTTTAACGATTAGGCTCTCCTCTGTTATTATAAACTTCCCGGCATCTGTTTGGCATACTTAAGACTAGGTTATTGATGTAATTTTGTGGCACGTTTTCCCATTCCTCCTCAATGGCTTAAGTCAGATCCTCTAGAGTTTCAGGTAAATTGGGCTTGAAACTACTAATAATTTAAACTAAACGCTCGCTATCAGATTTAGATCGGGTGGTTTTGCAGGCCAATCCATCCTATGCACCTGATTTTATTCCAAAATCTGTTTAACAATATGGGTCCTATGAGGTCGGGCATTGTCATCGATTAATACACATTCTTCTCCGCAATAGTTATTCCCTATGCAAATCCATACGGAATAACTATTGGAATCAAAACATTGTCCCTATAGCGTTGAGCTGTGACAGTGTCGCGGGTAATAAACAATTTTATTCTACCACTCCGCTTCCCTACAGCCCAACCAAACAGTAATACCACCTCTACCAAAAGCCTCCTGAGCTACCATATTTTTTTTTGCAGATCTAGGATTAGGTTCCCGCCGCACTAAAATTCTGCCATCACACATTACAATATATCAGGTCAAATCTGCTCTCATCGGTAAAAAGTTTTTACATTCTTCTCTCCAATCGATTGCGAACCCACCGTAATCGAGCTGTCCGATGACGAAGCAAGCACGGCATTACATTTTGCTCGATGTTTGGCTCTAGAAAAATTGTACGTTTGAGGTATTAGGATTACAAAGTGCCATAAAAACAAAAATAATACCAGATTCTTTTAATACAAATCAAAATTGATACAAAATTTAATTTTTTTCCGTACATGTCCATACACGCAATTTCTTACTGTCACTTACACTTTCATGTCATAAGTAGGGTAAGCGCACGATTCACTCTTGTAGACGACTTACCTTAAGTTGTTGTGATTATTCTTTCTTCTTATCGTGCTATTTGGGATTAAAACTGTTGTTTCGTTCTAAAATATATCATACATTTTTTACTTTAATTCCTATATTTTTTAACTTTGATTCCTATTCCTACAAACATTTCTTATCAAAATCCTTCTCGAGCTTCAATTCTCGCCCTCCATGGTACAAAAGGTTAACATCACCTGTTTCATCAAACCTCTTTTTAAATTTTTGAACCATATTTTGGCTATCGCCGTATATCCTAGTAATAGTAGGTATGATGCGTAAAACCCTCATTTAACAGGCGAATACAATTTCTCCTTTCTTTTATTGCCAATTGTGACATTACACACTATATGAAAATTGTACAATATTTATTCAATCGAAACTATCGACATGAACAGTACAAACGCAATATTTAGATATTCTGCTGCATTATCAAATGTCAAGCCAAACATTTTTTGTTTCCAGTGGTGGCTTGATTTTTACTATACTTCCCACTTCCCACCAGTTCATTAGTTACTACCGCAGGTTTTTTAAATCTTTTATATATGGAGATTACCGTGTAATTACAACGAAATTGTAATTATGATAATACCTACTCATCCGATCCAGAAAAATAAAGAATAGTTTCGAGAAAGGTGTGATAGGTTTCTGTGAAGGCTTGCTTTCCTTGACAGATATAAAATTTTAAAATTATCTCATTTTAATTACGCAGGGTTTTGCACACAGCTTATCTAAATTTATATTTTTTATTATATTTAAAAGTCGATAGATTCGATTTTATCGAATTTATTATAACCTTTACACCCCACTGTATATAATACAAGCAATACATATTTAATTCTTTTGTTTATGTTTACTCCTGTTCTGTTAAAACAATATATATTTTTGGTGCCAAATATTTTACGCTGGAGTGTATTATTTACGTATATTACAATTTATTACAGATAAAATAATGCTTAGACATAGCCTTGATATCGGAATAAACAATTCTCCAAATTACGAACATTGAATATTTTGCTTTGGCCACTGACAACGTCGGCTGTTAATATGTAATTCCTCTACAAATCTGTTATAAAGCCAATACCTATGTAATTTATTTGCATATATCATGCAGACCAGCACCAGACATTTAACAATAAAAAATATGTGTCGTTCTAGAGGAGAATAAATAACAAAAAACACTGAAAATTAAATATGCAATATATTGTCTGGAAGTCCAGATATTAATCCAGTCTGTAAGGGCTAAAAAATTCATTTTCTCTATAAACGGTGGAGTAGCAATTTTTAAATATGTGGTTCAGGTCTGGGCATTAACATTAAGTAAAAATCCAAATCTTGGATCTTATTGGGGGGGGGGGGGGGGGGGAAAGATAATCGCTCAAGCAAGGAGACACCAAAAATTTACTTCTCCCAAATAAATCTGCAATGGTTGATCCAACGACGCAAATATATTTAACAAAGTTAATGTTGCTATCCCCAGCTATCCACAGGTCCCAAGGCCTATCCACAGCTTTGCGATCTTAGATGGATATGACGCTTGAGGCACACAACTATATTTTCAGTATATCAGTATTATCAGTATTATCAGTATTATCAGTATTATCAGTATTATCAGTATTATCAGTATTATCAGTATTATCAGTATTATCAGTATTATCAGTATTATCAGTATTATCAGTATTATCAGTATTATCAGTATTAACAGTATTAACAGTATTATCAGTATTATCAGTATTATCAGTATTATCAGTATTATCAGTATTATCAGTATTATCAGTATTATCAGTATTATCAGTATTATCAGTATTATCAGTATTATCAGTATTATCAGTATTATCAGTATTATCAGTATTATCAGTATTATCAGTATTATCAGTATTATCAGTATTATCAGTATTATCAGTATTATCAGTATTATCAGTATTATCAGTATTATCAGTATTATCAGTATTATCAGTATTATCAGTATTATCAGTATTATCAGTATTATCAGTATTATCAGTATCATCAGTGTTATCAGTGTTATCAGTGTTATCAGTGTTATCAGAATTATCAGGATTATCAGTTTCATCAGTATTATCAGTATCATCAGTATTATCAGTATTATCAGTAATATCAGTATTATCAGTATTATCAGTTTTGTCAGTAATATCAGTGTTTTCAAGAGAAACGAAAATACGCACGAAGAACGGACTATACCTGCTACACCTACCTGTTCCACGAATGAAAATAAAACGGATAAATAATTAAAGATTCTTTACTCATTTATGTTACGCCACTGTGTCTGCGGTGGTAAGAAAATTAATTTGTAACAAGAAATATCCCTGTATAATCTTACTGTGGTGTGGACAAAAAACATTAAAAATAAGTAGAAGAAAATGTTCATCTTTCCGCGGTTGTAACTAGTTACATATTAGATTAAATAAATTTTTTTCATACAAAAAATGTGGGAAATTTTGTCTCCTTTAACTTTGTTAAATACATAAAACCGCTGCGGACAGAGCCGTCTCTAAGTTTTCGGCCGCCTGGGCAACTGACAAATACTTACCTCCTTCTACAAAAAAACTCATTTTTGTTAAACATTTATATGGAACCAAAACAAAAAATTTGGTGAAATGTTAGGATACACATTTGGGATTAAGAAAGTAAACATAACTACAAAAGAAACTATTTATTTTCAAACAGTATTTATTTTTATTATACGTATGTATATTCGGTAAAATATGTAGGTAATATTAAAAATATTTCCAAGCCTTCTATTCCACAAATACGGAACAAATTAGCTCATCATAATTTAAACTACTTGCAGCCCCAGTGTCGATTGAAATTAGTGTCACGCCAGTAAGACGTTCTAAAGAACTCTAGTACGTAAACAATTTTGAATAGTTTTCAAAATAGTGTGGAAAAACTTCGCTCTCCTGATGCTACCAATACTGGTAGAGTAAGTAAAATCCTTCATGCTATTATAACATTTGGTAGAATTCCGTCCAGCTTGTTAGAATAGATGAATTCTAAAGTTTTTTGTGGATTATTCATCTTTTCGTTTCCAATCATGACATTGAAGGAAACCAGTTCATATCGCAGTTCAAGACCAAGAATCTACAACATCATAATATATTTTTTTCATATTACCTAGTTTCTATTTTTTGGCCGCACTCATGACATGGCCGCCCCGGGCAACCGAACGTCCGCCAACATGTTTATGATGGCCCTGGCTGCGGAGTTATTTTCAAAAAACTATTTATTTGTACTTTTTATTCAAGATGGCGGTTCGACCATGAGGGATCCTCCAAGCGGTCGACCCAGAGGGCGCCAAATGCCATTGTTTTCAAGGCCCAGACCTGAATAACTTATATAAAAATTGTCGCTACTCCACCTATTGTAGGGCAAACTCCCTACATAGTGGACTATATTATACTGAGTAGGTATTATACTTAGAGACCTTTATTGATATCAATATGCTGCCGATCCCAATCACTTATGCCGGATATGCTTCCCAATCACTTGCCGGTCCGCAATATAGGTCAATAAAACTAAGCGATTTTTGACCCGAATCTCATACAAATTCACTACAAGCTAATCCTATTCGGTATTTAATTCGTATTACGGTTCTATTGGTCTCGTAAAAAAATTGCGAGAAATACGATATCTTCTTCCCAAAACCACCCCATAATGTGATTTTTTTCGGTTTTATTCAATTTTCTCTAAAATTACGAGTTTCTTGAAAAAATCACTCGGCACATTTTTGGAAGAGCTCAAATTTCCAATTAATTGATAGCCCACGCTTTATTATTTGAAGGAGTTTGAGAGTTGAAACGGGCCTTCAAATTTAAGTATACTTATGGTATTTTAATGTGAAATCACATATTTTATAAAATACCTTTATTTTGATACACATTCTAGTATTTTTTTAAATAAATAATATTGTTTGTCTTTATTTTTTTGCCAAGCAGAGGTGCAATCAGAGTTTGTCTTGATGAGGTTAAGAGGGCGGCTAAAATTCCGATATAGGCAACAACGGAAAAGTGTATTTTTCAATATTTTGGGAAACACTCGTATATTATTGTAATAAAAACTATACATCATAAATACTATTGTTTATAGATGTGTACTAGTTTGAGACTAAATAGTGTCATTACATTTGCATAAATCAAACAAACTGGTCATCTAATGGGATCAAAATCGACTCGCCAGATGGCGTCTGACAAATTTGTAGGGTGTTTAATTCTAGTACAAAACTATAAATAATAGAGGAGAAGGTGCAAATATGGAATATACTGGCAAAATGGAGTAGCGCCTGATTTTGAAAAAAAAAATGTCTGCATCTTTCGGCAAGCGGTTTAATTTACTTAGACACTTCCTTCAAACGTTGGTAGAGATTGTAGAGAACTAGAACATATTCGTAAAATTTGCAGTATGGCACGTGATATTGTAAACTGCGTCCACATAAAGTTTTAATAGGCATGTAGTTATTAATGTATACATTTTTTTGTCGGATGTTTTTATTGACTTCTTTGTGTTATTATATATGAATTTCTATTAACTACTTTTCCATAACTACTTTTCTATAATTTAACTTCTGTAACGAGATATAACCTAAAATGTTGATCACGTGAGTTATTGGAAATATGAAATACTGGTATTAGGTATATGGAAATATAGAATACGATTTGGACCTAGCAGATGATTCAGACGATGATATGGACGATACTCCAGGACGTTCCAATCCTGACGATAGCGATGTAGTATGCATTTTTTAAAGCGAACCTTTTTCAACAAGCCAAAGTAATGAGTTGGGTTCCAGTGCCTCATATGCTCTATGTAGGCACATAATGTAGGGAGGTGTGAAGAAAGATGAATACGTCTGTGACTAGTGCAAGTAGTCGATGCAGTTTTGTATTTTTAGTTTTTATTAATAGAAAAATCAGTGTAGATTTGTTTATTAGTTTTTTTAGGGTATTCCATAATTGCACCATATTTCTGCGAGCGTCGATTTTGACATTTTTTCCTAACAATTTTTTTTTGTAAAGTATGAGGATTAGGTTATATCTGGTTATATTTGATTACGGAAACTTATTCCCAACTATTTTAGATGGAGCTTTACCAAATTTGCACCTTCTCCTCTAGTAATTATGATGTTATGGTATAATTTTCCTTAATTAATGTACGAATATTTCACAAAATTAAAAAAAAATAACTTATCCATTGTTGCCAAATCGGATTCTTGGAAGTCCTCTTCTCAAATCAGAATAATTATCGAATTAAATTGGGAGGGGAGAATGAAGAATGAAACAATAGTTCGTTAATCTTTTAGTTCTTAAAAAAGTGTTTATGAGAATATCTGGTAAACATGGAATGAGCATATGCCTCTCCCACTATGGCTTCTTTATATAAACTTGAAAATAATCAAAATAATAATAAAATATCACACGATAAAGACAAACAAATAATCTAGTATGTTTAATACTTGTCATGCACTTGCCAGTATGTAAAGCATCAAGACAATTCAGACTTAGGTATTTCCATCTTTAATACCCATTTGCACCAGTTCTGGTTAAATTTTAACGAATACTTAAAAGGACATTTAAAATGTAAATTTCATTGCACCACCCAACTGCTGATGATCTCCAGCCTGACCGACGTTAATTTAATCAATGGAATAAGTGGTGGTTATGTTACAGAGTTATGCAACGGTTAAGCAGTTTGGCATTTATTACATAACCTAAAAATTACAATTTTCTGACGTTTTAAGAGGGGTTTTCTCATTTCAAATATGGTGACTAGGTAGGATAACAGGAGACTCAGGTTCGAGTCAGTCCTAGTGTCGGCCTCTTGCTTGCATGATCTGTATTTTGGAGCTGTCACTGGGCGAGCCTGAAATTTTGGGGCACGTGGCCTTTTATGTTTAACTACATCACTAACATCATTTATTGTATAAACATTATAAAACATCATTTATTGTATAAACAGTATAAAACAGAACCACTAAAAAGTACACACAAACAAATTCACAAAAACTTATATTAGTTTTTAAACTCCCTTAAGTAATAAAAGTGTGTATAGTATGTGAATGTGATGCAGAATAAGAAGGTTCCCATTCAAATATTACGGATCCATTTTACACGTTCCTCGGCCGTGTCACATCGGCATCATTGGCATTCATTGGATGCCTAAATTGCCTAATACCATCGACCGTTTTGTGGTAAAGTGGGGGTCAACAATAATTCTTGAAATAGAAGTACTTAATACAGTTCTTAATACAATTCTTTAATTTAGTGTATTATTTTGATGGGATAGTCTATTAGTTTGATGGGTCGCCTTTATAGCGACGATTTTAGCTTGCTCTAAGAAAAGTTATACCTTTGATTATATATACAAAATCAAAGGTTATACCTACTGCCCCGATCTCCCATTGCGGCAATAGGGGCAACTGTATCCTTTGAATTTTTTTTATGTCTGTTTTATTTCGATGTTACAAACAGTACAACAATCCGTTTGAAATTTTGTGTTCTACAAAAAATGTTTCTTTGGATTTTTTCCATATTCACCTCAATAAAGAAACACAATGTCCGTAAATTAGCTTGTAGCCAATTTGTTTGAGATCGACTGCCTAGTATTATTACTGGCTTACACTAAGTGTTTAAGTTCGCGCTTAAACATAAATTAGATAATCCATGCATTTGCCAACATCAGTCACATCAAAACGTCCTGATCACCCTATGAAGGGGGGTCATACATCATACAGAGTTACGCTGGCGCTGGCGCTGTTATGAAACAGTGAACTGACATAAGATTAATAAGTAGGGATATGATTTTCTTTGTACCTGACTGATATAAATTTTTTTATATCAGTCACTGATATAAAAAAATATCAGCCTGACTGTATGTAAGTATGTAACCTATATATAAGAGTAATAAAATTGGTATTGTTTGACCCTTAGAAATATCAATTACGAGGCCAATAATTTACATGTTCACTCATAGTACGTAGTATTTATCGATATTAGATGGAAATTGATTATATCTAAATACCAGTTTCAATAATTTGTGTTATTTATTGATAAGATAGTAGGTGTAGAGGAATTAAATCGATTATTTATCTATTATAGTCAAAGTGGAAAACAATTATACCGCAAATACCTACCACTGCACTGAGAAAACAATTCGTTTAGAACTAACTAGAAATACTAGTAAATGTAATTTGTAGGTTGCAATGCTCGACTCGAGACTAGACTCTAGATGATGGAATGCACGAGAAAATGCAAAATCCAACATTGCTTTATGCGAGCTGCAGACAAGATAGTTGCAGAAATTTTGTTTACCAAACATATCCTTAGGATATGTTAGGATTGTATGTCCTTAGGATTGTATGTCCTTAGGATATATATGTAGATGTCCTTAAGATGTATATGTAGATATGTCCTTAGGATTAAATTCAAAACATACTACTCGAAAATATGATAAATGAATACAGGGTGTCCCACGGTCACGAGACATTAGACATATTTCAGAGACTACTTCGATTTTAATTTTGAAAATTTGGGCAATAGTGTTTTCGGACATGCCCTTCCCAACTAAAACAAAAGGTGTCCACCTAACTCTTCCGGTTATACCGGAAGTTGATGTCATATTCATTATTTTAAATGGAACACCCTGTATATAATTGCAATTTTAGATTCTACATCAACTTTTAGGTGCAATTTCATAGAGGTTTCCTATTCTTCCATACAGTCTTAAACCGTTTTTGATAGATATATTTAATTTTTTTCAAAATCATTTAAAAAGCACTGCCTAATTTAAAATGATGTATATTTTACAATAATAAAGCAAGAGCGATAAAATTTATAGAGGACATAAATAAAAGTCTAAGCTTCCCTGCTATAATCAAAATTACTTAATTCCGTACTGGGTGGTAGAAACTTAATGCCGAATTTAATCAACTTCAAACCATCTCATGATGCACTTATTGACTAATAAATAATCAGTAGGGATAATTTAAAAATAATTTTAATAAGATAACATAATTAAACTACATACTTAATACGAACTAATAATAATACTGATTAATACTGATCTAATTAATTACTTAATACTGATCTAATTAATTTTCTCACAGTGACCGCCATCTAGTTGTAAACAGTTATGTATCCTTCTTGTCACCCTATCTGTAACAGCTATGGATATTTGGCCAGCAGGTAAAATTTCAAAGGCTTCTCTTATACGGGCAACTAGGTTTTCTTTGGAATAAACTGGCGTTGAGTACACTTTCTCTTTTATTGCACCCCAAATATAAAAATCTGGTGGTGACAGATCTGGAGATCTTGGTGGCCAATCCCAGGGTCCTAGACGTCTAATCCACCTGTCTTCAAATATTTCATTTAATTGGCGGTATACATCGTTTCCACAATAAGGTGGAGCACCGTCTAGCTGATACCAGCACCATCTTAATTGATCTAGGAGTCCTCTAAGAAATCTATTACAACGATTCTCAAAATATGGAGGTATCTTTGTGGATTTAAATTGTAGTCGGAAATAAAGTATCTTACCTGATTGTCTTTAACTAAGCAAAATTAGTAACTTTTGTTGTAAATTTCTTTCGCGGATGACTAGTGGATTTTCTGATAGGTACCCAAAAGTGTCGATTGTGTCTATTAAAAATACCTTCGTTTATAAGTTTTGACTCATCTGTCCAAATGATTTTGCGTAAAAATTCTATGTGCAGAAATTCGACCATGTTCTCATTGATTTTTTAAAATTCTTCTTAAAATTTGTCTACTCATTGGTGGTGAATGAGGATATTTCTCATTAAATACTCTGCAAGTTCGATTTACTATATTGACACTCTCCATGAATAAATAATAAATTTAGAACGTCAGCATTTGAATAAATGTTAACGTTTTCCATTCTTTAACGATAAATAATACTCAAGTAAACATTCACTGTATGTATTTAATTGACAATAATAAACTGGTGACAGATTAGGTGCTTGTTTTAAAGTTCTACTAAAAATTTCACAGCCATCTTCGCGATATGCGATATCCGTTGACTGCACGAAAAACATTAAATACTTTAAAACAAGAAGAGATAGTTATAGGAAACCATTACACTATTCGAAACAGAACAGAAATTCATCGGGTTGCGCAAAACAGGGCAATATACAGGATATTTATTCCATTTAAAAAAAATTAGTAGAGATGGTTTAAATTTGACTACATTCGGCATTAAGTTCTACCACCCTGCATGAAATTAAGTCATTTTGAAAATATAGCAGGGAACGTAGTTATATGCCCTATAAACTTTATGGCTCTAACTTTATTATTGTAAAATACAAATCTTTTTGTATTAGGCAGTGCTTTTTAAATTTTTTTTGAAAAAATTTAAATATATCAAAAACGGTAAACTTCACCTAAAAATTGACGTAGAAGCTTAAATTGCAATAATATACAGGGTGTGTCATTTAAAATAACGAAGAACCTCCGGTATAACCGAAGGCATTAGGTTGACGCCATTATTTCAGTTGAGAAGGACTTACCCGAAAACGCTATTGCCGCCCAAACTTTCAAAATAAAAATCAAAGTAGTTTCTGAAATATGTCTAATGTCGTCACAGTAGGGCACCCTGTATACATGCCCACTATACGAAATACGATACACCTCACAACCGAAGAGTTTTATTTCAATAGAAAGTTTACAGGTTAAAGAATATACTTACTGTTTATAATGTACAAACCATTAAGCATTTCAAAATACAGACATATTTTTCTAGCATTATATAAGCACTATCAGTCTTAACAATGACGAGTCAGTACATGCTGATGCTGATGTTTCAATAAAATTTTATTGGGTCTGATAGACAGAAAGAGTACATGCACTATCGCTTTAAGGAATTTTAATCGTCCTGTTGGATTTACAGTCAATAAACATTTTTGATATACCTGAATGTAAAGAGGTGAAGGTTATATTCGAGGTTAAAAAGGAATTCGTGTATTAGTAGCAGATTCCCTTGAAATAATGAGATTTTTGTAATCTATATAGACATCACAATAGGGTCTAGCTAGAGGGTCTGTATAGACGAATCATTTGTATTATCGGCAATTAGGCCATATTTTTTTAGTTTTTTTAAACTATATTTTTTCCTTACTTTACACTTTTCAAATATCTTAAGCTATATTATATATATATATATATATATATATATATATATATATATATATATATATATATATATATATATATATATATATATTTTTTTTTTTTTTGTGAAAAGTAATCTTGGGTTTGTAGCATTTCATTACATTGAGAAATAAGCAAATAGACGAATAAGAGGAAAGATATACTTACCAGTGCTTTCTATCTTTCTTTATATCTTTCCTCTTATTCGTCTATTTGCTTATTTCTCAATGTAATAAAATGCTACAAACCCAAGATTACTTTTCACAAAACAAATATGAATAGCAAACAATTTCAAAGCTAATATATATATATATATATATATATATATATATATATATATATATATATATATATATATATATATATACATATATATATATATATATATATATATATATATATATATATATATATATATATATATATATATATATATATATATATATATAATATATATATATATATATATAATATATATATATATATATATATATATAATATATATATATATATATATATATATATATATATATATATATATATATATATATATATACATATATATATATATACATATATATATATATATATATATATATATATATTATATATATATATATATATATATATATATATATATATATATATATATATATATATATATATATATATATATATATATATATATATATATATATATATATATAATATATATATATATATATAATATATATATATATATATATAATATATATATATATATATATAATATATATATATATATATATATATATATATATATATATATATATATATATATATATATATATATATACATATATATATATATATATATATATATATATATATATATATATATATATATATATATATATATATATATATATATATATATATATATATATATATATATATATATATATATATATATATATATATATATATATATATATATATATATATATATATATATATATATATATATATATATATATATATATATATATATATATATATATATATATATATATATATATATATATATATATATATATATATATATATATATATATATATATATATATATATATATATATATATATATATATATATATATATATATATATATACAGTGTTATTAATATTATGTCATATTATTATATATTATTTTTGTTATTGATTTTTATTTACTTATATACTTATAAGTATCACATATTATGAATCAGCACGTTGAAGATAAGCACGGTGAAGATAATGTAATAATAAGTTTTTAAATTTTTTTTTATGATTTTTTCGGAGCATGTTGAGTCTAAACTTCTCATGGGGGGTTCAAAAGGAGGTATATTTTGAATTTAAATGTTTTTGAAAAATATATATTGCTTTTCCATAAACCTTTTGATATTTACAAGTACTTGGATATTGATATAAAATATTATCGTACTAATCGTATACCACAAATCCATATTAAATTGTGGACTTTACGGAGTTAAATTTTAATTCCCAATGTGGCACTGCTAGTTTTATGTGGTACTGAAATGTAAAAAATTATGAGGTATATCCTTCATATTGATTTGTTAAATTTATAATCCATATAAGGCAATCCGGAATTTGAAAAACTGATCAAAATGGGCTTTTTCTGAAAAATCTTATTGGAATTTTTAAAATTTTTACTAAACACCCCATAGCTCTCCCTTAGTTTAATTCCGATTAAATTGAAATAATTTTCTGTAATTTCTAAAAAGCTTGGCTTTGCTTCTTTTAGTGTCATCCTTGGTGAAAGAACACTGTTTTAGATGTGGTAGCCAAATCTGTAGGTTTTGGAACTTGAGGTTCAATTTTACTAGCGCTAAAATGCATCTTCTGCTGGAGGCAAATCTCTAAAATGAAATACCAACTATTATAGTTAATAATACACTTCAGTGATCAAGAGGTTTAAAATTTAATATATTCAGGTACTTTTAAAAAATAGAATAAGAGAGATAACCATACAACTTTACAATTTGGAAATATGTGCGCTCGTAATTTGTCCATATTTCCCATAAAATTTGTACGGCCGTAATTAAAAAAAAAATGCTTTACAACTAAGTCCATTAAGTTTCCCATATTTTCTACCCATTAATACGTAAAGATACAAAGTGAATTAGATCAAAACATGCTTCATTAGAAATTGCAATTTTTAGAGCTTAATCTTAGGCAATATTTTGCCCACTTACAGGCAATATACGTCTAATAAAATCTCACCTAAGTTTTTAGCATTCTTCCAATAGGCTAGCTTCCGATTGGCTAGTGATTGAATTATCATATGACATGGTAAAAACTTCTTATTATTTTGCATCCATATTTCTATGTCAGTATACTAAAAGGAGTAGTACATTGATAACACAAAAATGTCTGTATCTGGAGCATAGATTAAAAATCGTTTATACTTGTTTTTAAAATAACAATAATAATAATTGAAAATAAGAAGAAAAATGAAAATGGCATTTATGTCCATTCATCTATTTCATATGGCAATCGTAAAATTCAACTACACGCGATAGTGGCGTACAAGCATCCGCTGAATGTTCACATTATCATATCTCAAAATTATTATATTTGATGAAAATTTTTATTTTTTTATTTTATCAATATATGCTAAAAGTACTTAATGCAAATGCTAAAGATACTTATGATCCTAGCCACAAGTAATTAAAATTGGCCTCCAAGAGCAGTATAGTTGCATCTGGTATATTTTCAATGCGCTTATGATACTTGCGAAAGATGCAAGATCAAAAGAACATTTAAGATTTTGTACATTCAAGTAAACCATTTTCTCTGTGTAATATTAAAGAAATACTTATTTGATTAATGTTAAGTTACACAAATTTATTTACGAGGTATATTTGAAATTAATAATATCTGTAAATAAAGCAGATAATACATAATAGATAGATACCTTTCACAAACAACATGTTTGGTTTAGTTTTCCATAATATTTATAGACATTCCAGTGATCACACGACTATATTATTACTATGATCTGAGATCCAATTAAATCTTTTAATATTGCAGAATAGTATAAAGTTCGACACATGTCTTAGATATCTTAGATTACTTAGACAAGCATTTATATTAATTTGAATTTATAATCTGATCAAAGAATCAGCTACATCAAGTTACATATATTTTACAGAATTATGAGAAAAACTTTTTTTGGAAAAATACATTAACAGCTTATATGCTGCATGCTTGATTTACTAGTTGCGGTTAAAAATTAAGACGGATTTGCTGTCAATTAGAAATTGCGATCACGTGCAGCATAAAACCATAATATGAGTTTGCTTACCCAGTACGGTAGATTTTCTAATACGGGGCCATCAATTATCATTGACTTGCACGATGCACCTTTCAGACCGTTATTTCAGAGCTTGAATAGAACTATGTTACCAATTCAAGCAATCTGATCCCATTTGTACGCGTATACACCTGTAGCTGTGCGCTAAAGTTGATGGAAAATGTTTCACTGAATCATGTCATTGATAGTTTTAAGGAAGTAATACTGTGATTAGTACATAGAAGTGAAATGCTATGCAATGAATGCCCACAAAAATGACATATGGACATTGGACAATTACAAATTACAATATAGACGCTGCATTCGGTGTGCAACGTTCAGTTTTTATACCAAATGTGTTACCCTCCTTTTGATGGTTTATGTCGAGGTTTGGGTCTAAGGATAGGTGGCAAAACACAAAGAAAATAATAAATAAGGAAAACAGGCATTAGCTGCCTTTTCTGCGCACGCGCCTGTGCGTGGTATTCTCAGTACACCAATGTCTTACCAAAGATATCTTAACAAACCATGTCGCTGAGAGAATTCTACCCATATATCGGGTCTTCATTAATGATTGTAAACCACGTGACTTCCTGAAAGTTTGCAACCCATAGTACATCATTAGTGGAACTACCGTTATTCTCTACAGCCGTAAAATGATATTATACTACAACGATTATTAAAAATAAACTTATATTTACTTTTCCATATAAAGGAGTGTACAGACGAAACACTGTGATTGTGCAAAATTAGAAAGTAATGAGAAAATCATGAATTTATTGTTGCAAATAATAATTTAACTTTAAATTTACGTATTGGCAGTTATCAAATAAAATCATTCTTACACTCGGACACGATTAAATTTTTGAATTCATTAACTAGTTCCTTCTCCTTTCATAAAATTTATTCCCAGAAATATACATTTTCTTGTCTCAGCTATCATAGCTACAAAGAAGAAAAGAAAATTTATTTCCAGGCATGAAAATGGCAGTTAATATGGGAATATGGGATATAGGGAACATGACAAGATTTTAAAAATAACAATAATACTAAAAAACATAGCGTAACGCTATAATAAAACGTGTACACAAAAAAACAATATTTCTAAATCCGCGCGATCAGTATGAAGGATCTAAACAGCAATAAAATTGAAGTGGCCCGAAACAAGCTGTGAAGACCACCCTTAATTTTTGCCGAACATTCACCGCTTAAAATCTACCTAATCAAATTCGCATCAATTTAGAAACACACTGTATATATGTTAGTAGCCGCTTTTATTACTCCTTCAAGGTTAGGTAATATACAAGAGATACCATTTCCTGGCAGACTCTTGAGATCCTCTCGTGGAATGTGGATTTCCTAGGATCCTAAGATGCGGCTACGGCTCGGTGGTCTAGCTAGAACGTACCTTCTAAGGGCGATGTGTACCACAATGGGTGAAATTTACCAGCAACGGGAAGAGATATCTTCTAGAATGAGGTTTAGGAATTCAGGCAATTATGGTCAGCTCAGCTTGTCACCAGAGGAATACTTCATGAGATGACCGAGAATAAGGCCATCTCATCAAAGAATAGAAGAAAAACTTACCAGTATCAGGTTTACCTTTACAATAAATTTGGAAGAAAAAATATGTATAAATTTCCGCTTGAGCGAGATTTTGTGCAAAATTTATAACTATAGCGAAGTTAATAAAAATAATTAAATCAATAGTTCAAAGCTTGAGCTTTAATTAGATAATAAATCCAACTAAAAAGAAAAATATTCACACGTCAACTAGAGAGGAAAGTGAAATATCAAAAGATATATTTATATATGCAATATATAGATAATACTATAATATTAAAACCTTTGAAAGTAATTGTGATTTTAAATTCCCAAAAATTTAAGACACACTTTTATAAAATTATAAGTAAAAAAATAATAAAGAAAGGAATGTGGAATTTATTTACGTTACAGTACATCATCACCTAAGTACTTTATGTATGTAACTTCTTCCTCTTCCGTTGTATATTCTTCACGTATGTTTTCTTTTATATCATCCATATATTTAGGGGCAATATTTCATTATTATATCTTACATTATATTTTCATATATTTATGTTAAGCGTAGTACTCCTACTAAGAAACGATTTCAGTCCTCTGCTCGGTACGTTCTTACTCTAGAAATTAATTTCGAATACCTAATTTGAATTCTCTGATTAGAAAATTATCAATCCGGAATCATCCATGTTCGTTTATGATTTCTTTGAAAGTGAGTACCTAATCATTAACCTCATGTTTATATACCTATGTTTATGTTTATAATAATGTAATAATTCAAATCATAATACTTGGTGCAAAAATAATGTATAGAGTGTCCATTTAGTATATCTAAACAGCTATATAGGACAAGAATCTCGATTTTTTGTCCTTGAGTAGTTTGCCATCGAATCTGGTCGAAAGGTTCATTTGGAGGCCGAAAGATGTTTGTTTTTACCAAGCGCGGTCTCTTTCACCGGTACCACCATAAAAAACGATCGTGCGATTAATATTATTTTCTAGCCGGTTCGGAGCTTGTCTAACACAATTCGGCTTTTACTTTTGATGTTCCCCAAATAAATATCGACAGATCAGCCTCTCAACAATCCACATTTACGGAATTTACATATGGACGTGAGAAATTCGTATATGCTTGCATAATTTCTAATGCCATTAAAATAGTCTCGCGGCGGTAACGAGATTTGTATTGGCATGTTCTTCAAGATTATAAACATATATCTTGTTTTAGAATGGTGTTAGATTTACGTGACATAATCGTTAATTTATGCAATTTGCATGGATTTCAGAGATAACTACCAAAGTCACAAAACCGAATCAATAGGATTTTTTTACCAAAAGAAAAGAGTAGCCCAATTAAATGGGCATTGATTCTGTATTAAATTAATTAATAGCTCCTTAGCATCTGATTTATTAAGTTACTCCGTGTACGAAGCTGGAGTTTGGTAATTAGCGCAACATTACGAAAGGTTAACAGGATTTTTTTCTTTCTGACACCGATACTTACATTGGTTATAGAGATAATTGGTAATTTTATATGAATAGTATCCTAAATTGTATACAAACAAGTTTTTCCTCGTCGGTGTAGAATAAAAATAAAATTAGAGATTTCCTACCACGTTGACCACGCTTTTAAAATAAAGCGAAAGTTTATTTTAAAAGCTAAGACTACAAAAAATAACATAATTATAATCTGTATACATGTGTTTAAATAATTTTTATTTATATAAACATTATAATAATATTATATCTTTTGTAATCCTGAAGAAGGTTTTAAAATAAAGCGAAACGTCGACGTAGTGGAAAATCCCTTATTTTATTTTTACCTATCCTATTAGTCCAGTCACTGTATTTAAAATACACCATTTTCTGCAAAAGGTCTGACCGCCGAAAAAACTTGTACTTTTATATGGTACAAACTACCACATGCCTTTAAAGGGGTGAAATTACACTAACGTGGAAACGTAGCTTAAACTGTTTTGTGTGTAAAGTTCTAGCCTCAAAATTAATGAAATTATTACTGCCGCAATATCGCATATAATGAAAAATTGTACTAAAATTTACCCCTTTGCCGCATGTGCTATATCTTCTGTCCGAAGCATAATATTCGTTCCTTTCGTGGATCGACTGCCTAGTTGTTTGTTTTTTCACTTATTACTGTCTGATCTGGAGCCGAAAAGGTGCCGCACTGACTTTTTCGCTGGTTTGCGCATGTTATTAAAATTCAGAGCTAAAGGGGTCGAGGGTTAGTGGTATGACGACACCCCTAAAAGATTGGACGAAACGATAGGATGGAATTTTTTTTCGGATCAGACCGGTTGCAGGAAAAAAGTACACAGTGGAAGTGGAAGATATCAGGATTTTCTTTCTATATTACTGACGAATTTAAATATCTATAAATATTGGCATTATACGAATTGTTTAACTATTATTTATTGTTTAATGTTTAAATATGAAAACTAGGTAGTCAGAGTGCAACTAGATCATAGCGTACCAGACCAGAGCGTAGGAAACCACCAGGTTGATCTGCCAAGCGTCAAAATATTTCTAAGGAGATTTTTTCTTGTAGTTGGAGTCACTTCAGTTAGTAACAAATGTGGACTCACGGGACTTTTTCTCTCCAAACTCAAATTCAGATTATTGATCTAAAAATACATTATTGGCCATAAGCATATAACATTTATTTTTGACGCCATCTTATTTCCGTCCGTTCCCCTTCCTACAAGATATTTTTGTATTATAGTCTATTTGGAGACGAAAGAGAGTAATAAAAATAATAAAATTAAATAAAATTAAAAAAAAGAGAGCAGTATTTATATATAAAAAATTAACAACACATTGCGCATCCCCCAAAATCAACTATAGGTAGGCCAAATATTGTCAGCGAGGAAGACTTTAAAAATGTTATTCGTAGAAAAGTGGTCACTATATTTTAAGAAATAATTTCCAACGGACCAAGATTATACGTGGACTTTCAGAAGACCTAAATTTGTTATTGGGGAAAGCATTACATAAAGTCTATTGTCTTATAGACAACGATGGAATTATTTGTTGGCGAAGATACGATCAATTAGAAACTGCAACTTCTCGTAGAAGGTACAATTTTATATCTTGGAAACTATGCGTCCTGGAGATAAGGCCATTATAATACTACATCCAAAATTAGAGCTAACAAACTTTGCCACAAGTTTGACATAATTCATTTTTTCACTATCTCGCATAGTTTTCATCTCCTCGCTCAAAATTCACAAATTATAAAAAAAATGCTTCACGTTTTCATGAATGGAATGCCAACATCTTCCATTCGTTTATGTTCATTTAGTACTTGAACGACGTATGAGGAGAAAGGGAGATAAAATATGCAACAGAAGCTTCTGTCGAGCTCGCAGCATAATGGAAATTTCGCTTCTTTGTGTAAGTAACTATAGTACAGAATAAGATAGGAACATATGTAATTAATATATTAAACTATTACAAACTGACATCAGTTTAAGCCCCTTTTAAGTAGTGCGCTACGTTCCTGAGAATTGAAGTCAGATGGTGAGAGGTTGTCTAAGTTTGGTGGTTGCTTCTCTTCTCCTTCTACCTTAGACAAAGCTACCTTGCATAAATTCTCAATAACGTTGAGCAGTGTTTAAAAGGGCACATCGTCGCCTTGGTAAGAAAACTGCGTAACTCCCATTTTGGGACAAATTTATCTTTTAACGCCATGTAATAGGAAAACATCAAACCTGACTTATAAATCTACGTGACTGTAAAAACAATATTCTCGCCTAAAAATTCCTCGTATTTCCATCTATATAAATTTAGGTCGAGAAGTGCGCGTAACATTATCGAGCAGAAAAATGTTTTATCCTCGAAGTACGTTGGTTTGTCATAGTATTTTAAAAGATTAATTATTTACCGAAAAATGTGTCCTCTTATTTAGCCATTTTTTTTTGCGGCTACCGACATATCCGGTTTTGCTAATGATCTATCGAAACTATATCTAGATATGTCTCAATATATAGCAAACCAGCCTTCTGTAATTAACATTCTAGCCCGTGTTAATAAGGTTTTATTTTATTTTATACAACTAAGGACATTGCATGATGATAAATGTCACGAGATATTAATGTCCATATATTATATTCTAATCACCATGCGAGGGACCGTAAATATCCAAAGAAAGTAACGTCTTAATTAATGCATTTTTATGTCTATGATGTTTATCATATGCATAAAGTTGCAGATTGTAGCAGTGGTGGCTCGTGATAGGTGCAAGTGAGGCCACACCTTTCGTACATCTTGGCACAACGAATAAAATTTGGTAATTCCCTAAAATTATCTTTTGAACACCATGAATTTTTTGCATTACCCCATGAAATACGTGGTCAAAATACAGTACACACTTTCTTATATGAACTTCCACATAGTGTTAATAATTGATTAATTATCACACCAAGAATATTGAAATGTATTACGAAATATTTTCATATTTAGTAATTCTTCAGGGTATCAATCCAACTGAATTTAACGCACCAATTACTAGGGTGCAACATATAAATAATAGGGGTTTAATAATCTGTGACAATGACGAAGGCAACTCAAGGTTGAAGAAAATGGTACACGAGAAATTGGCAAATAATTATAAAAGTAACTATATAGATACGAAACCCTAGACCACATATCAAAATCAAATAAAACATTATCGTATCAAAAGCGTAATTATAACGTATAAAAAATTAAAATTTTGAAAAAGAAGAAATTGAAAAATGGCTGAAAATGGTAATAAAATTAAAGAAAATGCTGAGTTTAAAATCGTTGGACTATGGCAAACGAAGGAAAGAAATGCTGTTTATCAAGTTATTATCGCACTGGATTTTGATTCATATAGTAAAGTTATGTGCTGTAGACACCGGTTTCTTATGGCTCGGTTTGATAGTTGCCAGGTTTTCGATGGAGTTGATCTGATAACGCTGTTCTAGATGTTCCGAAATGCTGTAAATGACATAAATTAAAATAATTCCGACTCAAATGCATCAATTGCATCAACTATAAAAATCTGAATAGTGATGCAAATATTACCACTATCGACACAAGTCACAGGATGGGATACAAATTGTGCTGTTTTGGGACATAAACTCGGTAGGTATTGTTGAGGAATATAAGGACAGCAAGCTTTTCTTTCGGAATGGGAAACTCGCCGAATCGCACCCACTTAACCTTTAAGACTAACGAGATAAAACATTTTGGTATCATATTTTGGTATCATATCATGGTTCATATTTATTTTCCACTTATATAATTAGGAAAATCTACACACACTGTGTTCGTTATATGATTAAACAACAGCTGGGCATGATATGCCTCTGCGTTTTTTCTCTTTTTGGTTCCATCTCTCCACTTCAGTTTTAGGCTTTCTTCCAAAAACTGTGGATATCATCAACACAGATTTATTGTCTTTTCACTTTGTAATGCAAAGTTTATCATCAGTTCTTACGACCACTTCTGACTCTCCCCGATTCATTATCCCCCGATGGCATTATCTTTCATGAACTCGAGGCCTTTCACTCTGTTAGACATAGTAGCAGTTGCATCTGTTTTTAAAGCCATCAATTTGTCCATCAAAGCAACAGTTGAAAAATATTTGTGAAAATATAAATAACTATTTTCTGGTAATGTTTCCACCATGCGCAAAATTACTGACGTGCCCCATCCCAGCTCCCTATTTGTTAGTGGAGTGGTATTGCCCTGATAGATTTCGAAATGCAATAACAGTACATCTGATGTAGTAACAAAAAAATTCTTGAGCCCCACCGGTCTTGGCTTGTTCTTTACAAATTGTCGAACTGGACATATGCCTAATAAATGAATCATCTGTTCGTCAATGGAAAAAGCTGTCTTCTTTTTTCTTTCAATGGTTTTACAGCGACTTCGGACAACGCTCTCCACAACGCGGTCTGCTTACCGCCTCGTAAGGGGTAGGCCCCGCGTTTCACGTGACCACATATATTTAATGTGATCAGTGTCACGTAAAGTTGCGTAGCTCCCCTGGTCCTGGCTGCTCTTCAAACCTCATGTACTGATGTTACAACACTCTCCTATTAGTACTATTACAGGGAACTAAAACAAAATATAGGATACTATTGATATTTTTTGTTGTAAAATCAATGACATAAAATCTGTATATATCTATAAATAAGCATTGAGCACCAATTTATTGGTTCCTACTTTGTAATTCCGACTCTCTAATTGGGACTTTCGTACCGGTTAGTTGTGTAAATAAATAAATAAATAAATAGCATTGTTTCCAGAGGTACCTATATTGATAAGTGTATTATTTTATACTTGACACCAGTCATGTGACCAGTTTTTGGGAATATCTTACGAACAGTAATTATATTAGTAGTAACTATATATAGGTATATAAGAACGGTGGAGTAATTATATAAATATATAATTATATAATAACTATATATTTTTGGATTTAGAAAATGGATGATTTTTTTATATTTTTACTATCCGGTTTCAGAATATGAAAATTCTTTAAAAATGTTGTCCACTACTTCTTTGAAGTCGGCAGAGCGTAAGTAAGATAAAGGGGGAGGGGGGTTAATACACTTATACCCTGTACATTTAGCTACTACCAGGTTCGACCCAATATAATAATATGTGTTGATAAATTTGTGAAATACAAGTACTTACCATCACGCTCTTCTTTTGTTACCTTTTATATTACAATAATTTTGATATGGGGTGATGAAAATCACATTTGTGGTCTCTTGGAATAACTCTATTTCTGCAAAGGTGGAAGATATATATAAAATATTAATCTTATATAATTTATTAATTATGATCATATGTCTAGTGTCTCTAGCTCAAATGCCATGTGTTATTACTTTTTTGAATCAAATTACGTATACTTTGTAACTATTAAAGAAATATTCCCATGGCTTTCAATAAAATGATTCGCTTCCTTTCATCTTAATGAATAAGAAGAATTCTACTGATGATGAAACACCGTCAGTATAGTATCAATTATCACGTAAGTTTCTATAGCAATTGCCCTATAATAACCATATTACTGCTTTACTAATATGTTCTGAATACATTATCCACGCTAGAAATTAAATATGTTTGCAGTGTTACTTTTTATTTATAGTCAGGCGGTTAGCAATGTAAATGTGTATTCGTCCTTTTAAGCTGATTTAATTTCAACATCTCACAAAATACCTTTATACTATAAATTTGTAATGACCTCATTGTAATTGTTCTAAGTGTAAAGAACGCTGTTTTCAACGAATAGCAATATTATACGAATAGTAATATTTATCGTGTGAATTGTTGTCGTCATTTTCATAATGTTGCTGTTGGGAACAATAACATTAACATAGACGAAATGCTATAAGTAAGTAACTCCGTACTCAAACAATTCGTCGTTAATTTCACAAGTGACGTGATCTCACAAAACTCTAATTTGAAATAAGGCGAAAAATTTTTACCCTATATAACTTGAGTTAGGTCGGTTTCTGAGATTTATATTTTAAATAAATTTGTACGTGTCGCCGACGTATCTCAAGTTCACGAGTTCGAACTTGTATTATAATCGACCGGGGTTCTTATATTGCGGCAATCTTATGCATTTAGTCTAGTTTTAAAATGTTGTGTCATCAAGTGAACTTATGTTTCATGGTAAATTGAAAAAAGTAACTGAAGTAATAATGTTTTCCGAAAAGAAGTGTTACAGTGGGAAAGTGATATTAACGGTGTTCGACATTAATATTTATGATGAAAATGAATCAGATCATGTACCTGTACCTACGAAAGAAGTGAACGCGCTAGACGACGATTCTGTGAGTTTACAAACCAAGTGGACGTTTCAGATGTCGATGATTAAGTTGATTCGAGAATGGCTTTCACCTTCACAATTTTATCTGATAGAAAATATGTTTTTAATTTATTTAAATATCTCGAAATTAGAGTTGTGGCCGGTGCATTCGCCATTTTTTCTATATATATCTGGTGATTTCCCCGTTATGTTTTCGGAATCCGAGGCCCAGTGCCAATAAAACTAAAATGGACACTTGAAAATACCAACAAAAAAAGAATTTTTAAAATTGATTTATACCTAAATGACGGGTAAGAAACATACAAAAAAATATACAGTTGAATTGAGAACATCCTTCTATTTTAAAGACCGTTAAATATTAGGGTCAAACTTGAACATACAAAAAAAAGTTTTACCTTGCGGCAAATTGTTCTACACCGTGCTCGTGATAAGCGAGGACGGTATGGAATTTGCTGCAGGCAGACCACTGAAGACTCACTGCCCTTATCACACCAGATCCATCAAAAAGAGTTGAAAATGAAGACTGGAAGAGTTGGACATAATTCGTATTTGAAGATATCGAACAGCTGCTTATTAGGGTTTACACATACAGTTTGGAGTCTAGTTTAAGTGACCAGATGCATTAAAGTTAGGGAGCATGCGATATAAACAGTAAATGTGAAGATAAAAGTCCACACAATATTTATATGAGCTGAATCTATAGTTTTTGCGTTCGTCTGTACCAAGTATTGAAGCTGGCTCTCCAACTTTCCCATAAATTTCTTCACTTCACAACCGCGAAATTCGAAATTATATCAGGCAGCGCATTGCTAACTTTAAAATATGAGGAGATAGCCATTAACTAATCGTCCAGAGTTAAGAAAACCTCATTTATCATCAGAAATACGGTAATAAGAACCTCTACGACTAGGTAAAGAGCACGAACAGCTCTTGAGTAGGTTTTTTCGTTCATCATTTGAACACAATTATTGTCCGCATAGGTAGGCATAGGGATTGTTTACATTTCTTCGGCCATTTCTATAGAAGCATTTCATCTATAAGCAAGAAGTATTTCATCTGTCGATATTTGTACTATATTTGAGTTCGTAAAATACCTTTACACTTCACAATCTATTATTAAATTAGTTTTCTAGTTACAACTCAACTTCACCTCAAATAAAAAACTGAATGGTATAAAAGACTTCGTTTTGAATTATCATGTTTTCAATGCTCAACAGTCGTAATGACTTGATAGGGAAACTGTTCACTCAATTGTCCACTCAGAAGAAAATTTATGTGCTCCAAATATTTATCGCTATTTCGGTTTTTTCTATTGATATTCTTTTAAAATCGTTGTTATATATTCCTACTATATATTAGCTTAATTTCAGTGGTGTGTATACAAGGAATCAGTTACGTACTTTATAATTTGTAGTAAATCTGTAATGATTATTTTGTCATAAATATTGATATCTCACAATTACTGGATAGAAAGGACAGTTTGTAGAGCCAATAATTGTCTCCCGTAAAAACCTATACCGTTCTGTGGTTTGAGCGAATTCCTCGAATCCACGGCGCGCTGTATGTAATATTAAGTATTAAATAAATTAAAGCAGGTGTAACAGTTAACCTTGCGTTTATTGGTAGAGCACTCGACTTGAGCTAATACAAAACAAGTTTAAGCGTTTAGCGGACAAGAAGAGGTACGCAGCATCCATCTAAATATCTTTGATTTCTCTGGTCGAGCACAATCGGACGTTGCTGTCGAAGTAGTATGATACAGTCGGTCTTGTCAAAGCATTCCGCGGCGCCGGACAGAACTCTCTTCCCGGACTTCTAATTTCAACAACTGACTTGTTTTTGTTCCCAGTCTATTCATCACGACACAGCTGGGCCAGAGCGCATCAAAAAACAATCGCCAATCGCGATTATCCCGCGCATAAAGCATTCGACAGTTCCCGAATGGTTGCATAGTATCATAGGAATTCTGCGCCCAGGTCAGACCGAAAGCGCCAGCAGATTTTCCCACATCTATCACCGTAAGCGTATCCATGGGGAATATCGATGATGTATTTACCTAACTCTTCGTAATGGTCACAAACTGCAGACTTAAATATGTTAAATTTAAGATAGTCTATTGAAAATAAAGTGTTTCATTCACATGTAATCTACTTGTATAGAATCAGAACCATATATTTTTTGGAGTGACTCCCTGTAAACAAATATGGTTCAGTTATAAACAATAGACGTTATCTCCATAATTTATTAAAGTAAGTGATAATTTTAGAAACTATTTTAAGAATTTAAAGTGGTTTGAAGAGGTTATTAATATATACGTTACATGATCAATAACCTTGCCAATACTTGTACTTCAATAATATCGTTAATGGATCCTCCATGCATCTCAGTCACTAATTTTTACACTTCACACGATCAGTATTATTACTCGATATATTTTTCATTCTAAATCAAAGTCCTGTTGGTGTCCGACGAGTTAATATGGATACTGCAAATTACTGATATGGCACAAGGGCAAAGGAATCCATATACAATACGAGCATTATACAAAATCATTGGTTCTAAATATTTTCGTTTGATATTTAAACTAGAGCAAAAAATTGTGTGGCATTTTACAAATAAAACTCGTATCAATTACTACAGAAGCGGTAAATCACATCACTATGCAATACAAAAGGATATTTAGTGTAAAATTGTATACCGCCACAATTTCTTGTGAATAGAACTAAGGTCTCCAGTCCGGCTTACTATATCGGTCGCTAACCCTCTTCAACTCATATAAGTCCCATTTCCCTTCTCGCTCACTTAGAAGACACCTGCATGCACAAGCCGGCGGTTTACTGGCTTTACTGCTCAGTGGCGTATCATCATGCGCAACCAAGGCGAAGTGACTTGAAAAGATGTCTTATTATGTCATATTCATATATGTCCATAACTTTAAGCCAAAAAAATAGTTAGTTTTATGTATTTAAAATATATTGAAAAAATGTACAACTTAGTGCTCAATTTAGCCAATAACAATTTAAAATAAAAGAAAGAAATTAAATTGCTATTGCCCAGCAAGGACCACGGGGAGGTAAGAGCGCCCCTTGTCAGGATAGAATGTCGTTAGGCTACTTATTAGTACAGATAAGACTGTTAAATTTATAACAAATTAACTCACATATAGTTACACTCACATTGGTATTTTTCACTGTCACTTATTAGTAGCACTCTTCAGAAAAGCTTACATATCATTATTCGCTATCTGAGAATAAGTCACTTTCACTACTGTCTTGATTTACATTTATTATGACTGGTTTAACGGGAGTATCCGGAGTATCCATCATAATATCGAAATCCCACATTCTTGATTCCACCTTCTTCACATGGTCTATACATTTTATCCAGTTGGCCGCATTTAATTTTTTGATTGCACCATTGGGAAGTTTTTTCACATCAGGTAACTTAAATGTTGTATTTTCTCTACCAACTTTCCCTTTTATTTTCGCCCAAATAAGCTCAATTGGGTTCAGTTCGCAGTGATATAGAGGCAATAGAATTACCTCCATTCCTCTTGCTTTGGCCATTTTATCCACTACATATTTCATGAAAGATGAAAAATGTTGCCTTGCCAGTGTCAACATTTCAGCTTTAAGTAGTGAATCATCGTGTTCAATGTTTTTTTATTCCAGCCAGTCTTTAATTTGCCCTTTCCGCCATGCAGTTGTGGGCAGCTGTTCTGTTCTACGAGAATGATAAGATTATTGTTTTTTATTTTATTTCCTATATTAGGATAATTGCGCGCGCCATTGAGCACCGCTTTCCATTAGTTTGCATATCAAACGCACTATAATATTTCATTTTGAGAAAAAATATTAACGTTCAAATAACATATAAGTGTTATTTGAATGTTATCTATAGTGTAACTCTATAACTATAGTTATAATATAGATGATATTGATGTGAATGTTATGCAGTTTATTATCACTATGATACTTTTTTACGTCTTATTTTATGAGCGAGAAAATGTTCATTTATAGAAGATTCAAAACAAAATGCAATGCTAATCTATAATAGCCCTGACGTCACCAGAATTTGAATAAGGTGACTAACAGGGATTATATAGGATGAGATTGGGAACGTGACGACCACAGTGGCAGTAGCACTATCGGTGTTATCCCATGTTAAGTAAAAAACATCGTATCGGATACCGATTTTACCGATAGTGATGTTTACCGTTGTTTTATTTATTTTATTTTATTTTATTTATCATACATAACCCCAAAATCAGTAATCCATAATATGATCGCTGCCAAAGTGCACAAAGAAATAATAAATGCAAAGAATCTATTTGTCCTGCAAGTCATGGGTCATATTGCACTTGCAGTTCATGTTCCACTATAAGATTATGATATTTTTTAAAAGTTCTTGAAGTGATACATCATGATTATTTTAATAGTTTATTAAAAGCACTGACTACATATTTTACTATAGATTACACTCTATATAGCATACTTAATTACACTGTATACTTGAAATATGTAAACCAATCCTCACTAAATTTTAATATTTATCGGTTTATTGAAAAAAGTCAATGACCTATTATCATGTGTTAATTTGCACATACCTAATTAATACTTAATGAAGAATATTGAAGAACATGAAGACAAAATTGGTGTGGTAAATCAGTTTCACAATCAGAAACTTGTTGTCTGGTTTATTTAAATTTACCGCCATGTCGGTTTCATAATTGCCTAGAGTGGGTACGGATCAAATGTTAACTAAATAACAGCTGGCCTATTTTGTAAATAGGGTTCTTATGGCCATTTCTAATCTGATTCATATGATCCTTTGTCAATAAAACATCCTCCGAAAATTTGTGAGGTTGCCACGGTTTCTTTGCTTCGACGAAAATATCGAAGCAGTTGAGTATCCGCTGCAAGGAGCTGGTGGAAAATTTGATAGAGTATTATGAGGCAGAACGTGAAAATAATGGACCACTATCTTTGACTGTTGATTGCTATTTAAAATGTGTAGTAAATGTTCACTTTGCTTAGTGAGTAGAGCTAGTGGCAACAGCACTTAATAATTAATAATTAATAATTAAACATGATTACGGTTATTAAAATTTGACAAGCAGTGAAAAATGATGAACGAATGTCATCTCTACAAAAAAAAGTTCTTATACTAGGAGGTTCACCAATACTGTAACACTTCATGTTAGTGAAATTCGGAATGTTATATACGACCTGTACAAAAAAAGTAGTTGACCAAGTGATAAAGAAATAAAATTTATGCAACTATATATTCCCCCCCCCCCATATTGGAAAAGTGACGCCAATACGTTTTTTTTGAAATATCTTTTCCAGTGCATTCTAGAAAATAAGTCTAATTTACTGTAGAAGATTGAATTTTCTACAACTTTACAACTCATACATATTTTTTTCTCAGATTAATATTTAGTTAGTTATGCGGCATGTTAAGTATAGTGTACTTACTTAATAGTTAAGTAGTGCATAGGTACAGAAAATCTGTATCCTCATAATTTGAACATGTGTCATCTTTCCCGCAAAAGTGTCGATATATCTCTATTATAATTAGGGTCGGGGTCAGAGTCATGTTTCCGGATTGCTATTTTAGGTAGCTAAGAGCATATAATACTAATCCTGAAGGCAAAAAGGCTTAGGGCAAGTCAAAGATAAAACTCGCAAATAGCGTAAGATTTTTATACTTGATATTAACACTATTAATAACACCAATATCTTTAACAATAAAACAGGGAATGAACTAATGAAGAAGATAATCCAGGTAATTATTCTATCTTGACAGAAGATTCAGTCGTGTCCCTACTAATCATCCGAGATGTTTCAGGCCTAAAAAAATATGTCGAGATATAATGTCAAAAAATGCCTATTAAGATGTCAACAAATTTGATGTATCGTTACTGTTATCTTTTGAACATAACAAAAGAACGGTCGAGAAATAGTTGTTAACAAGGCGATGTATTATAAGGAATGCATGTTAGGTTAAATACTTAAGTATTGCCGTTTACTACTTCCAAAAACGTTCTCATAGAGCATTGAATAATTCGAGTTTTCACAACTTCGTTTTAATTGTGAGCCGGGGTCCGTGAATAATTACAATTGCGTTAAAAATTAATTGATGTGATTTATTTTGAAAACGTCGAGCGCGCCCAAGTGGTTGTTTTCATGTATGCCGGTGTAGTTAACTGAATAAAAATCCTAATCCTACTTTTCTGAAACCAATTAAGAGACTGCATTTTTTAATGTATTTCATCAAGTATGAGAGCTTACACAAACGTTAGTCGGATATATCAACAGTCAGACATAGTGGACTTTGTGCTGCGTCTCTCGCTTTATTATTTCTTTGACAAGGAACCCTTGAACAGGGTATGTTGTAGATAAAAAATATATTAGTGGCGTAAACAATTTACTCAAATTTGGAGTAAATGTCCGTTGTACATTTTCCAACATTTCCAGTGTAATTGTACGAAAAGCATGTCGTATTTTGGTTTTTAAATTTTCTACATTTTCTGATATTTCTTGGTGAACTAGATTTTTAATATGTCCCCAAAGAAAGAAATCTGAACAAGTTAGATCGGGAGATCTCGGAGGCCAAGTGGCTGGACCACCCTGTCCATTTGTTAGGAAATAAATTATCCAACAATCGGCGTTTACATGATAATGTGGTGGAGTCCACCACATTATCACGGCACGTCTTCGAGTAAATCAAGTAGATTATTTTGTATAAAATATAAATATCTTTCTCAATTCAGATTTCCTTCCATGAAATAAGGACCATTAATTTTTCCTTGACGTGTGTTCTTCTTATAATTAGCATTAGCAGTAAGTTTAAAATGCTCCTTAAGTTTTTCAAAACATTTTACTTGAGATTTTCTTCGCTAAGGATATCGCGCACCATATACTCTGGACGCCAATAAAAAATGTCTAGGACATTCTCTTAATAAATAAGTCGTTTCAACTAATTCTTGAGTAAAATAATTCATATTAACGTTTTATACGAGGAAATATTAATGGGATAACAAACACAGGTACAAGTCAAGCGATTTTTGTTGCTTAAATTTGTCAAAGCCTTCTTTGTACCAATTAGACTCTACTCGTGTGTTGTTCGAGATCCTCTATGAAGATCCTCTAACAAAAATAAATAATTTAGAAATTGCACATGCCTTAAAAACTGCTAACTGTGGTCTCTGCAATGGCTACCAGAAGAAAGATAATTTAATTTTACATAACTGGGCATAAAAAAAGTTTTTGCAGTTGGAAATTAGCTAAATGTGGCCTGGAAAATGTAAGACTTGGTATATTATTTTCGATTGCAATTGCTGAACTTAGACCACTCTATGTTCTTACACTGTGGCAAAAATTAGATATATCTACTACTTAATTTAGATATATCTACTATATGAAAAAAGTTATAAAGCTCCTTCCAGACCTTTCCATCTGTCATTTTTTGTCTTAACATTTTTCAATTTATTCTAGTGGTCTTCCTGATCATAAAGCATTTCAAAAAAGATTTTAAAAAATTATTCTTTCAACTTAATTTTTATGA
The DNA here is from genome assembly GCA_964058915.1 of Tetropium fuscum. Taxonomy (NCBI): domain Eukaryota; kingdom Metazoa; phylum Arthropoda; class Insecta; order Coleoptera; family Cerambycidae; genus Tetropium; species Tetropium fuscum. Next base: position 347,871 of record CAXKVY010001796.1, read on the forward strand.
AAACGGCAGTGCCAGATATACGTCAGCATTACCTTCATAAAAACACTTTAAGGCTCTTTAAAAACAAACAAAACTTTCAATTCATTAAGCAAAACTGCGAAATAGACAAAAAGTGAAAACTAACCTAGAAACACAAATATAAAAAAAAAATAAAAAAAGGATTGGTCAGAGAAATCATATACATATTTCTAGGAAATAGATTTTATAATATTCTTCCAGCTAATATCAGAGATGCTAGAATAAAGTATTCTTTGGCAAACAAACTAAAATATATTTAGTTTCTTGTGAAAGAAATTTTATTAGACAATTCTTTTAATTTTTACACGTACATGTTTTTAGGAATATAAGTCCTATATATTTTAAGTCTGCTTTTGTTGTGTGCGTTTATTTTTTTAATTCTAAATGTGTATATGCATCTATATGTCTATGTGTATATGTATGTGTATTATGTACCTATTCATTCATGTATAGATATGTATATGAATCAGTCCATCCACGCGCGGGTTAATCACAGTAAAATAGCAGCAATTAAATAGCAAATAGGAGAAATAATTTATGGTTTTAGAAATTTCGGTGCATACTCTTAATAGGCATCCAAATACAGATCAAAAGAGTTCCTACCTCTCAGGAGGTACCTCTCAGGAGGTAGGCACTCATCCTCATGGTTTCATCCCCTTTTGCTGCAGAAACCACTCTCTAATGTGATCCGGCGCTAGTTTTTCTTAATTTGTCTTAAAAACTATTACTCTGACGAGGACAATAAATAGGACTATGACTACGGAAATTTTTGTTATTTCTAGTACTATGTGTCTTACATTCGAGCCCGTTTCCACACCACCGCTGAGGTAGAGCTCCCAGCGCGTTTTTTAAGCGGGTTTTTAAATGAATTTGTTGTAAAAGGCGATACAAATGTTATTCTAAAGCAGCAGCACATGTAGGTGACAGTCTTGATAATATCATTGCTGGATTAGATTGACCAACAAACTTGTTAAATGAAATGAATCTTAATTGATTTAACGATGCCTTGTATAAAGCTAGTGTGATTTTTTTCCAGAATTTTCTGCAATATATATCTCAGATTTATGCCCGTGATCCATACGTCTGAAATTGCCTTCTATTTCTGTGTCAGTTTTATGATCTAGATGACATACAAATGTCAAGTGAGATAAATATGTCACACTCAGATTTTGTTAGATATGCAGCAGCATACCACCAAGTTGCGGCAAGCAAATTTACAGATACAATCTAAAGTGTAATAAATGCATAACGAAAATGGTATTGTGTGTTGATAAATATCGACATTTAATATTATTTGTCCTTAAACGAAGATAATGATCAAGTGATTATATTTTATGTGTTTTTATTCTACTTCAAGTGAGCAAGTATCCAAAAAAATGATACCGACTCATTTCGAATTCATAAATCTCCAATATATCATGTCTTCAGCATAAGTATCAACTGTCGATTGAATAAACTGATTTATGATCACAACATTGATAGACGTTACATAAATAAATTGTATGCTGCTGACTTGAAGGCTGTTTTCTGTTTGTAATCATGTACCGATCTGAGGCAGCGGATACTGGGAATTAAGCTGGTGACAATTGCCTTTTCTTGCATAATACGTGGTTTCCAACTATATTCCTCCGTGTTGATTTCAAATGTTGTTTTTATTCAATTCTTAAAACCCAGTTTACAAAAGGCTCGTGCGGATAATACGGGTGTGTTTGAGGTATTGATTTTAGAGTTTGCGAATACATTAGGTATTTATTTTATGTTGCTGTACTGTTATCCACGCATGCGGAAATCCAGGAGAGAAAACGGTACAAGTGGTGTTACTAAAATAAATCAACTTTCCTCAGTTTTGTGCAAAGTAGTCGATTTCAACTAAAGAAAAAAACCCAATGCAAATTCTAACGTCTATAGTTGTATACCGCTGTCAAACGTCAACTGCCAAAATAAATTAATTAATCGGAACATTTTGTGTGTTATTTAGTGGCGTCTAACCGTCGCGTCGTCGTCGTCGCTGGGGTAAGCGGGTAGCTTTCTGCAACGGCTGGACGCGACATACGTAATGCAAATCTCTTGGTCTTAAGCTTTCAAAATTACTGATAATATCTATCTGCGTTATGGATTTTATCTACTATTTCAGTTCATACCTTATGTCACAGAGATGTGAGATAAACTGGACTATCTAGTCAATAGTTATGAATTGTTGATGTATGACTTGATAATATCCTAATCTGTTGCCCTGATACCAAATTGGCATTGTGGTTTGATTTGTCTAACCGACAGTCAGATATGTTGATAACAGTTTTGGAATGAATCATATCAGATATCCATCATGTAAGTCCCTTTTACTTATTTGAGAAAGGCCATGCAGGACTTTTACAATATTACTTCCTAACTATTACTCTCCTACTTCCTTTTTCTGTTTGCATGTATTATATGAGTTGCCTATGGCATCAACCTCATTATATTATTTATTCTATAAAAATAATAATGCTAAAAATTTAGATTTACCAAAGTGTTGTGATACGTACGCATACCATCGTAACACAAAAATTAATATTTTTATGGTACACATAATATGAGGTTACGTTTTAATGAGGCAGATATAAATACCATATTGGCAGCTTGGACTGCTGGAATAGCTGGAATTTCTGATTCGTGATGTCATGTCGTGAGAATCCCTATGGAGGGATCCATAAGGATTGGAGCACTGATTTTGTTCACTGATTTGTATTTTTTTATTTTTTATGAAATCATATGTGTGTATCAAGTGACGGAGAACATTTAACATTAGGAGAGCTGTTAGATATTTTTGGGTAGGTATTTGAGGCACAATGAAAACTTGGTCAATACTTCTTTTATTGTACATTAATACAGAACCGCAGACCTGGCTAAAGGGTAGCGGGGCTAAAGCGACCCTTACATTTTCAAATAAGAGTTTTTTTTTGCATGAGGCATTTTTTAATTTTTATACTAAAATTTAATATTTAAAGAGTGATAAAATAAACAAGCCAGATTATAAAAGTTTGCCAGCAAAATTATTTTGCAAAAAAATATGTTTGAGGCACGATGAAATTTTAACAGCATATTATTTATGAGTAAAAATAAATATTTAAAAAAGAGAGGTCATTTTGGTGACACATTCTACCTGCCAGGTGATCGAGAAAGTTTCGTATGAGTGTGAGTGAGCAGTGCTATAGGTAAGTCGCAGTGTGAGAGAGAGCGTATATCGGCAGCTGTCTGCGTCTCAGAACGCTGCGGTGCTATTGACTCGGGTTAGACCACGTGACTTACAATACCCCAAGCTGTTGCTAGTCGAAATTTTGGTACACTCTCTCTCACACTGCAATCTACCTATATCACTGCGCACTCACACTTATAACGTATTACTTTCTCGATCACCTGGCAGGTATAATGTCCCACCGAAATGACCCGGCATTTTTATGATATTTATTTGTCATAAATAATATGCTGTTAAAATTTCAGCGTGCCTCAAATACGTAATTTTAAATTTTTTGCAAAATAATTTTGCAAGCACCTGGAAAACTTTTAGACCGACTAATTAATCTGGCTTGTTTATTTTTTCACTTAAATTAATTAAATTTTACAGCATAAAAATTACAGAATGCCTCAACAATATTTTTTACAAAAAACATTCTCTTATTTGAAAATGTAAGGGTACATTTAGCCCCGTTACCATTCCGCCAGGTCTGCGGTTCTGTACTTAGGTATAATAGGAGAAGTATTGCTCAAGTTTTCATCCTGCCTCAAATACCTACCCATTAATGTCTAACAGATCTCGGGCTATAATCTCGGACGATTATAACGCTTTCCATTTTATATGTTATCTTTTTGTCCTTAAGTACGTTATCTATGTCCTTAAGTACGTTATTAAGTAGGTAACTTTTTATATTGCAGAAATTCAAATGTCTTTGAAAAAAATATTTTTTTTTTCAAGACAAAGAGACAAAAATATGAAGGATAATGATAAAAACATATTTGCCTTGTTTAAAAAAAAATGCTGTGGGCGTCGAAAATAAAATTTTCATGTCAATTTCAAATCAAGAATTTTAAAAAATCTATCGCTAATTTAAACTGTAGATATTACGTCCTTCCTGTCACGAATTTATATATATATATATATATATATATATATATATATATATATATATATATATATATATATATATATATATATATATATATATTCACGTCAATATAGGATTTTATTTTCCAAAGAGCGAGAAACTCAAAAGTTCATAAATTCGTGACAGGAAGGACGTAATATCTACAGTTTAAATTAGCGATAGATTTTTTAAAATTCTTGATTTGAAATTGACATGAAAATTTTATTTTCGACGCCCACAGCATTTTTTTAAACAAGGCAAATATGTTTTTATCATTATCTTTCATATTTTTGTCTCTTTGTCTTGAAAAAAAATATATTTTTTTCAAAGACATTTGAATTTCTGCAATATGAAAAATTACCTACTTAATAACGTGTGGTTTAGCATTCACAGTGATATTATTGTAGGTCCTGTATTTATAAAGGGGACCTTAAATGCAGAACGCTATATGGATATTCTTCAAAATCTAATGCAAATCTTGAAAATTTAATTTTAAATAAATATTAATTTAGTGGGCAATATATGTTATTTGGCAGCAGAAAGGCGCACTATCACACTGTACGAGGAACGACACTGAATACTGGAATGGAAAGCACCCTGTCTGGATCAGTCATCAGTTCGACATTGAACCGCTGAAAGTCCGGACATAACTCCGGATTTTCTCCTTTGGGGGTGCGATAAAACAAGTTATATATGAAACTGTGATTTTTACTAATATTAATGAGTGAAAACGGTTAAAAGAATGCATACGTGTAAAAATTGCGTAATTAAATCAAAATGGTGATTCCAAAGTGTGAGAAGGAACTTCATAAAGCGATACCAAGTGTGCATTCAGAAAGGTGGTGGATACGTGGAAAATGTTGTCATAAAATTTGTGCGACTTTCATCAATATTTATCTTTAGTTGTTCTTATTAGTTAGTTATTATCAATTATTATTACCCATTCGGTACTATTATTGTTATTTATTATTTATTGCCTCAATAAATAGAATTGTTTTCAGAGGTGCCTTGATATGTTTTTTCTTTTATGCTTGACGCTCGTGATATGATCAGTTTTTAGCAATATCTCACGAATAAGTTGCATGATTATATATTTATAGATTAATTATACATTTTTGGATTCAGAAAATTAAGTGCATAAAAAATCTTGTGTTATTTTCCACCTTGTCTTATTTTCCACATCTTAGGATATTTTTAAAATCCGTTTTCGGAATACCAAAATTCAGCAAAAAATCGGGTTCATAATTTTTTTGAATGAATTAAATCAGCAGGAGATAAGTCACATGAGAAAGAGCGGGGATGGGTTACAAGAGACTTAAAACTTGGGACTATCAACGGGATGTATTGGAATTTTTCTCTAACTCATTTGCACGTTCATATAATATAGTTACACTACAATATTACGTATATATTCTAATAATTATTGTATTTTCAGTTCAACGTCCAGAGGCTACACCAAGACGCACATTCCCTCTCACAACCTGGATCTAGTACAGGAGGAAGTGTGGGCTTGGGAGATACACATACTGTCTCTGGACACACACATCCCCTTTACCTGCAAGGTTCAGCGCATAGTTCCGGTGGATCGGTCAGCTCCACAGGCGGCACTTCACCGACCAGCCCTCTCAGGCCTGGCAAGGAGGAGGACTGTAGTTTACATGGAAGGAGTAGCACAGAAGGTTAGTGAAAAGGATATAAGGACATAAAAAGAATAGCCTTGTTTATTGAATATTTTATCTTTTGTAAATTTTGACAGGCAAACAAGTGGAAATGGTGCCTTTGTACATCATGTACAAAATCTGAAAAATGTAGTCAGGATACTTAAAAGTACCTAATTTAACAGAATATATTTATTATAAACCCAGTTATAATGACCTTTTTTAATAATTGTTTTACCTAATACATATTTGGCCTCTCATCTAGGAATCACTTACTTTAGTTATTTAATTTTGCATATCGGCTGCTCAGATTTATCGTGATGGTGGTGGATAAGGATTAACTGGTAAATTAAAACTCTTAGGATCTCTTAACACTTAAAACACCCTTGGAATGTGTCTATTTGTAGAGAATTGAATTTTCAATAGAAATAGCATATTTAAAAACTGTTCGAGGTAGAGAAGTCACAGCTGGACAATTACTGAATTTATTTATTTATTTTTAGCTATAGCTTATTACCAAATATGTTTGGACTCCAGGTACTGAAAGAGTACGGAAGATAACAGAGAACTGTAACTTCTGTTAATCAGACTTTCATTCAAGGAAACAAGAAACAGTTTTTGTAAAAACAAATATAATACAAATAAAATATTATATACCTAGAGTATAGGTTTATAGCTTACTTAAAGCTATAATTTAAAAGCTATAATTTAAAAATATCGTCTTATAGGCGATTGATTATCATATAGAAAGAGAAAGGAAGTAGACGTTCAGTTATTGCAGGAATCCGTCAATGGTAGAGAATTGGTACATATTTGTAGAGAATTGAATTTTCAATAGAAATAGCATATTTAAAAACATTTTTTTATGCCGAAAATGTCAAACAAAATAAAAACAACAAAATTAAAACAAGCCAAAATTTAGATTGATTTGTATTCTTTTTTTGCTTTTTTACATATAACTTTGTTTGGGTCAGAGATAGGTATACGTATTGCTATAGAAAAAAAAAGTAGACAAAACATCAAATGCTGAGTAGTAAAATATTTTTTTGGTTAAAAATTGACCGAAATATGGCTACTCGAACATAGCTTTTTTTCGGTTTGTATCACTCTCTTACAAATATCGTTTTCATTCTCATTTTTAGTAACCATTATAATTTTTAGTATATTTAGTATCTCACCGTATCCAATATAAATTTTTGACGGGTTCAATATGAGGAAAAATGAAAAATTCGACACGAACTTTTCCTGCCCGTTCAAGATACTTCTATCAATAATATTCATCATGTTATTCCATATAAATCATATGGAATAATGAGACATATGCAGAAATAAGTACAAAATTTATTAATCACTTGCAAACTTTTTCTTTTTACAAAGATTGCACTGCATTTATTGACGGTTATCCTAGTGGCTCAAATATTGGTTCAAAGAGTGCCGAAAGGCTGCGTCGAACTAATCAAATTAGCCCAGGAGTTCAAATTAAAGATGATTTGAAACCACTTTTAAAACCCGATAACTTATTTCTATCAAATGAAAGTAATAATAAAAACTTTACTGTCATGTTTGTTATTTATTTGCTTTAGTTTTACCTAAATCTAAAAAATTATGCATAGATTTATTAATTTTTTTTTCAACTGTCAATATTATATTTTGATGTAAACTATTATTAATGTCGTCTACGAAATTAGTAAGTTGTCTATCCGTACCCCAAAAACATACATATACAACAACATACATATACAAACATATAAAAATAATGTCATCTACAAATGTATAACAATATATAAAATTTTTATATAGTGATTTATTAGCAATAATCGGTTATTCTAAATTGCCCATAAAAATTTCGTCCTCCTTTCCAAAAGAAACTCCTTTATGCATATGTTTTTCCGTGCTCCATGGAATCGCAAAATTGCGTGTTTAACCCAAAACACTGTACACAACGCGTGTTTCAATAACTTTGATTGTTGCTTACTCTCTGGTGAGACAGTATGGTCCATGATTTCGTCTCCAGCATCATTGTGTAATATGTACATATATATATATATATATATATATATATATATATATATATATATATATATATATATATATATATATATATATATATATATATATATATATATATATATTGTGACGTAACATTTGAGTTCTAATTATAATTTATTCTATTGTATAAAGCTTGAATAATGGTGTCCTTTAAAAGGAAAAATAGAAAGGAAATGTGCCGTGTAAAGATAACCATCGCCGAATTTTTCATTTGCATTTTTTAAATTTACATTGATATCTATATATTTTACATTTGTGTAATGAAGAATAAATACGTATTTCATGAAACCACTTAATTATCAGATAAATCTAGGTATCTGACCGAGAAATGGCCGAATGGGACAACAGTATCATTGAGGTAACATTTCTAAAAAGCACCGCCATTGTGTTTGTTCCTGTTATATTCAGCTCGCCAAGGCTGTTTACTCGGGCCGCATTTTTTGTTCAGCATTTCCTCTTAGTAATTAATGGCGAAGAATCCGCTCGATATATAATCTGTCCAAAATTAGTCTACATTACGGCAGTTTCCATTAATTTTTTGGTCGGTGCTTATAATATATTGCTGCAATTACGTGCTTATATAAAAATTTTAGAATGTGGAACTCAAGCTACATAACACTATTATATAATTATTAGATATGTCGATTTATATGCGGGATCATAACAAGGTATTGATTTGGCTAGTCAAAAAATATGGGTATCAGAAAAATATGGATATCAGAAAAATCTTGGTATTGAGGTAACATTTACCATTGTACCATTGAGGTAACATTTCGGAAAAGCACCAGCCATTGTGGTTATTCTTGTTATAGTTAGCCCGCCAACTTTCGAGTTAGTTCACATAATAATAAAACAGGATTTTACTACCACCACTTTATTTGATAATTTGCTCTCAGAATTATAGTGCTAGGCTGATATATTCTGAAACTAGCTGTTACCCGCGACTTTATCCGCGCGAATTTAACATAACAATAGCCTGCTTGCGCGTTTCGACCCACGCGACAGGCAGCCTTTGTGATATTCAGTAGTGGGAGGGGGAAGTGGTGGAAGGCGTATTTCGGTGCAACGGCGTGCGCGTGGGTCGAGTGCGGTACTGGACACTGCTTTAGCTTATTTTATTATTACTCGAAGATTGAAGTTTATTACTCGAAGCAATCAAAAATACTCGAGTGATTTACCTTAATATATAATTATTTTTTAATTGGATGTATACTTACCTTATTCGAATCGGATTTTGTTCACAATTTCATGATTTTATTTTTGCGCGGAACCATAATTCTTTTTCTTAAATAAAAATAACCTAAGTTAGTCTTCATAATATCATCTCTCTGCCAGTCAAAGTACCGCCAACATCTGGCTGAGATTAGCCGGAACAAACCAGACAAACAGACAGACAGATAGATAATAAAAAAAATATTCTGGCCATTTAAGGTCCAAATAGCCTTCTAAGGTTTTGACAATTTTTGGTCCAAATTACCATTTATGGTTCTGACAGTGTATACTGACTATTTAAGGTCCTAACATTTTATTGACACACATTAATGACCATTGAAAGTCTAAGAGTTTCTGACCATTTAAGGTGTAAAAAATCTGTACCTACTGACCATTTAAAGCCCTAGTCAATTTAAGATACTAATTTCATAAAATAAAAATTACAATCGTTGAATAGTGATCACACGGTAGGTGACTTGCTACCAATTCCTCAATGGCGTTTATTTCAGCTTCCTAGCCACTACCTCGACTGCTCATGTGCTGTGACCTTTAAAACCGGTGTTCTATTACTTTTACAATTTAATTGTCCTAAAAACTTGTCACCCACTTTGTCAGAGCCAGCTTTCTGTATTTCCTGTACTATCTACGATATTATATGCAATTTGGAAGCAAAATGTTTCCATTTTTTTTCGCAGGGTAGTTTTCTTCTTTCCTTTTCTTGTTTCGTTCCATTTTTTCATTCACTTTGACTCGCATGGCTTCAACTTCTGAAGGCTTCGCATATGGTAATCCTTTCAGTAGTTGTTCCTCAGAAAGATAACGTTGTTTTCTTCCAAACATTCCCATACAAACTCCAAACATCATTAGGTGTAAAACTCATTACTGAGATCACGGTTTCGTTAAGCACCGCTTCAATTTGTGGTTAACAGTCGCCCATCTGCTTCCTTTTTCATTAGTTAATACGTTCATCATAAGATTGAAGGAGGTTCTTCTAACGCGCTCTGCTTGTCCGTTACTCATTGAAACTCCTGCTGCTACGATTTTATGTAGTTCGACACTTTATGCTTCTAAAATGCTTTAAACGTTAATGATGTTACGACCAGTATTTTGCGATTTGCCCACACTACAAGAACGACAATTGTTGACGTATTTTTTTTTAAGGATTTACCTATCTTAGGACAATGTAGGCCCCCTTAGGCTTTTCTCACATTTAAATAATAACTTTATCCCAACCTATATGCGATGCTTCATAGTGGTATGTTTTCATCACCCTTAATCTGGCTGCTTTTGGCACGAAACATTTGACTGACCGATTTCCCTTAGTCATCGTGACATGGTATATGATTCCAATCTTTATCAGGAATTCCTCATTAGGTGTGGTAGCCAAATACAGGCAGAGCAGAATTCGTCTTAGACTTGGTACTCCGGTATGGTTTTTGGATTTCATTTGAACTCAATTCCTTTTTGCACTAATTTGTTGATGGGTGCAGCAATTATTTAGAATCCTTGAATAACTGTCCTAAAATATCCGGCTATCCATAAATTGTCCCGCTCCTGTATCATATTGGTGTGGAGTGTCTGCAAGAGCTTGTAGTTTTCATGGGCTTAGATTTATTGTGCCATTTCCAATAAGGGAGCCCACATACTCCGTTTTCTTAAGTGAAGAATGTACATTTTAGTAATTTAAGAGGAATCCACAAGTGGACAATGCCTTTAGTGTTTTTTATCGTGAGCAATTTGCTATCATGATATCACCTAAGTAAACTGGAACCTCGATATATTTTAGTGACCTCAAGGTTTTATCTCTCTGGTAGCAACGTATGTAAATCCAAATGCATTAGAAATACGACTGCATTAGAAATGCCCTTCTGAGGTTACGAAAGCTTAGGTTATACTTTTTTGAGGTTTCCTCGATTACAATTTGATGAAAACCTGCTTCCATATCTAGAGTCGTAGAATAAATTGCGTTGCCTAAAGCATCGCGTAAGTTGGGCAGGGGATGTCAGTTAATTGCATTTGCCGGTTGTGAGCAATCATTCTTCTTGTTATTCGACCAATGTAGAATTTTTCATGTTAGCGGCACGTATTAATTTTGTATGGTATATAGGATTCGTAATCAGTAAAACATCCCCAAAATTTTTAATTAGAGGTCTCCATTAGAAATCTACTAGACTATCCTATCCTTGTAGAGCTTCCCCACCTTTCAAAATAATTATCTGGTCGTCAATTTTTAGTTTTGTCTTCATATCTTTAACATATTTTATATATAATCTCTTCCATATAATAACTAGGTACTTTAATGAGGATCGTACTAGCTAAGCAATATGATCTGCATTGTTCAATGTTCATCGATTCTTCTACTTTTTGAAAAAATGGTTGAAAAATATTTCATGAGTTGTTGAATATTACTAGTATTGGTTTCTGACCTTTGTTCCTCAGTATCCGGCGGCACAGGTTGACATGGCTTTGACACATTAATTTTACAACTATCTGCAGTTTTTCTATTGGGTGTATCAGGCAGCGCTGAATTTGTTTCTTCGAATCCCACTTCTGATGTAAACTTTTGAATTAGTACGCAAAATAATAAAACACAGACATTCACTACAACCATACTTTATTTGATACTTTACTCTCGGAATTATAACGCTAGACTGACTATATTCTGAAATAACCTGTTAATGACTAAATATTTCGGATTATACAACGCAATGAATCTATTCGTTATTACTCAGATCAGATATTGCTTACATATATTATTGTAGAAGGTAATATAATATTTAAATGCAAAGAAGTAATAAGTCATATAACCTTTTATGACATCAAGCTAATATATATATAATGCTTGTACCGATGTTAATGCTACATTATGCTTATTTTATTCTAGTTAGTAACCGTATGAATTCAATGTGCTGTCGATAATTAGCCTGCTTAGCGTCTATATTTCAATTTAACTCACTATAGCACATAACGACGTATATAAATGTATGGGTTGCGTATGGGTATATATATATATATATATATATATATATATATATATATATATATATATATATATATATATATATATATATATATATATATATATATATATATATATATATATATATATATATATATATAAACTGCTGTTCAAAATTATCGCACCACGTTAATATTTGCTAAAATTTGAGGTCTCATAACTTTTTTACTTTTAGGCCAATTTTGATAATTTTTTTAGAATACTGTAGATAAGACGACTAATTTCAACTTGCATATCTAATCTTTTGTTAACTGAGAACGGTTTAGGTATTATACAGGGCTAACTAAAAGGTTGTTATATTACCCTAATTTTAAAACACTCTGTGGAATAATTTCGTAACCAAATTCTTTAAAAATACCAATTTTTGTTAAGAACCATTCCTTTCCTATATTTTGTTTTTTGGTCCATGTCTTTAGATGCATTGGTTCAAAATTATCGCACCATACAGAAATCAATTGAAAAAACTTTCAGGGTGAGAAGAAACATTTTTTAATTAACAAGAAAACAAAGGAAAACAAAGAAATACAATTATGTGAGCTAATACCTAGTAGGTTGTGTTGCCACCTCTAGCTCGGATTACAGCCTGAATCCGCCGTGGCATACTTCTAATGAGGTTTTGAATGACGGGTTGAGGAATATTATCCCACTCATGAAGAGTAACCTGTTCCAGCTGTTGAAGGTTCTGTGGGGCTGGTAGACGTCGTCTCACTGCTCTCTTAATGATGTCCCATAGGTGTTCGATGGGATTTAAATCCGGGCTTCGTGCTGGCCAGTTCATAACATCAATATGGACTTCATTCAAGTACTCAACACAAATTTTTGCTACATGTGGTCTTGCATTATCTTGCATTAATATGAAATCAGGACCAATAAATGGAGCATAGGGCATTACATGCTCCTGGAAAATGTTCTCTACGTGGTATTCCGCATTCATTGCCCTTGCATGAATAGAGACTAACTCCGTACGGCCATCGAAAGAAATACCCGCACAAAACATTTTGGAGGTCGTGGCTCCAAAATGTTTTGTGCGGGTTTGCAAAGGGTTCGTTTAGAACAAAATTGAAGGCAGCTTCCCTTTCCCCTTGTCTTCTATACACACGTTGCCGCCCATAACAAGATTTTAGGCTTATTCTTGTTTCATCGGAGAATAGGTCATCGATAGTCCAATTTTCATGTGCTCGTGCAAATCGTAATCGAGCTACCTTCTGAGCTCTGGTAAGTTCTGGTGCCTCTATGGGCCTTCTACTTATCAAACCTGCCTCCCGTAGTCTTCTCCTTACAGTAAGAGCAGAAACTTGAACATTTCTAATCATCTCAAGTTCACTCTTCAATTGCGACCTTGTTACTGTCCGATTTCTTAAAGCATTTTGGCGGAGAAAATGGTCATCCCTAACATTCGTCGCCCTTTTTCTACCCTTCCCATTTCTCCTGGAGTGAGAACCAGTTGCCCTGTGACGTTCTAACATTTGACTTATTGTCGAATGGTTAACACCCAGAATTAGAGAGACATATCGCATACTTCTACCCTCTTCAGCCAAAGTTTGCGCTCTTACACATTCCAATGCTGTCAAATGTCTCACACGATTCATTATTTTAAATTGCTGAATATTCCTCAACACCGTATTGTTTTTAAAAATGTGTCAAAATGAGATTGCATATACCCAATCATTGTTTTTTGGTTGACATACGCCGCCTACGTTTTACACTTCATCACTTGTAACAGGAGAGTAAATTAGCAGTAAACTGTTGGTGACAAATTCATTTTGCTCTTAAAAATGAACCAATGCGTCTAAAGACATGGACCAAAAAACAAAAAAAACAAAAAACAAATTGGTATTTTTAAAGAATTTGGTTACGAAATTATTCCACCAAGTGTTTTAAAATTAGGGTTATATAACAACCTTTTAGTTAGCCCTGTATAATACCTAAACCGTCCTCAGTTAACAAAAGACTGGATATGCAAGTTGAAATTAGTCGTTTTATCTACAGTATTCTAAAAAAATTATCAAAATTGGCCTAAAAGTAAAAAAGTTATGAGACCTCAAATTTTAGCAAATATTAACGTGGTGCGATAATTTTGAACAGCAGTTTATATATATATATATATATATATATATATATATATATATATATATATATATATATATATATATATATATATATATATATATATATATATATATATATATATATATATATATATATATATATATATATATATATATATATATACCCATACGCAACCCATACATTTATATACGTCGTTATGTGCTATAGTGAGTTAAATTGAAATATAGACGCTAAGCAGGCTAATTATCGACAGCACATTGAATTCATACGGTTACTAACTAGAATAAAATAAGCATAATGTAGCATTAACATCGGTACAAGCATTAACATTTAATTACATGTTTTTGCTATGTTAAAATCACGCATATTTACATTCTTTGTTCGAGTATAACAAATATATTCACTCACTAATGAATGATCATTCCTAACCTATCGATGCATGTACCGGTTGTACTTTTTCTATGAAGTAGAAAAAGTACAAACAAAAGTTTCTATTAGAATATTATTAAGGAGCGGAAATGGTACTTCTATTTACTTTTTCCACTCATCACTCAACCAGAGACATGAAATTGCTTCATATCTGTGAAATTAGACGTTTTATAATTATTATCCAACATGTTTTAAAAAAAAATAGAAGCAGTGTTCTTTTTCATAATAACGGTATCATTATCGATTCGAATATTTACGATACATAAAATAAATTATTATGATAAGAGCTGTATACGATAGTTTCTCGGGTGATACTCTTCATAATGTTTTCAGTCAATGAGTCCTGGTGGGGTCGTGTTTTTTAATTTGTTTACCTATATTTTATTTTTAACTTTTTAGTTCGGTTTGCTGAAAGCGTGTTTTTTAGTTTTTATATACTTTTTAGTTCAGTTTCCCTTTAAAAGTGTTTTTATAAATTTTTTTAAACTATTTTTTTTCACTAAAAATATGCTGACTAGTTTTACTTTCTGCTATGAAAAAGATTAATTTTTGTACTGTGTGGTCCGATATTTAACAAATGTTTAACTTTCAGTAAATTCGATATTGTGGAGAATGCGCCAATGTGACACAATTTTCCTTAATATCCTGGTTTTTATGATCCTGGGACCACATTAGGACAAAGTTGTCAATTATTGTATTGCCATCGGTCCTTGATAAGTGTGCAATGTTTCAGTTTAATCTGACGTTTTGAAGTGAGTGAAAATCTCGTTCCAAGATTCCGTTACATACAAACATACATACAGGTGAAACAATAATCGTGTTAATAAAGTAAGTTGTCCATATATTTGAAATTTGTGATGTATACCCAAGTGTAAAGGAAGCGATTAAAAAAATTCCAACTTTCTAAGAATTTTTTCCATCGATCGCCCTATTTTTGTCTAATTTGACTTGGTTAAATTTTCTGAACGAAACGTAGCATCACATTGTGGATAATATATAGAAAATTATAAAATTAAATGCGAGAATTTAAATTCTTGACGGAATGTCTAAATAGACCGATATATTATCTGAAAAATAAGTTTAGTTTAGTAAAATAACATAAATCAGTACGTTGGCTTCCATTAGCCAAGAATAAAGAAAAATTCTGAACAGTAGAAACAGAAGGCGTCATAAACGCCACGAATAAAATGGGTGATCTGCGCTTCCTGCTTCTGATTATTATGTGGTTATTTATTCTGACATTTTACAGCCCAGATAAATAATATTAAATGCTGAGTTTGTCATAGCAAGTGAATTAAACTGAAACATCTTCGAGATTAGATTGAAAATTCAAATATAGAAGCTATTTATAGCCCCGATAGAATTATTACCATTTTTTTAAATACCAGTTTTATGGCTTCTTGACTTGATCTTGATTAATTAAAATATGTCGTTGGTGTATTTTTAAGATAATAAAATAGCATAAGTTACGATCCACTTGGAGGAAGGTCTCGGTTTCGTAACTGACGACCGTAAAATTTAGATGTTAACGACTGCTCACTGGCCGACTCTATTAGAGATTCGAATGGATATGGGATAAATCTACAAATCTTAAATAGGATCGTAAAAATTTTATTAACTCAACAGTTTTTATTCCTTTATTAATCCGTTTTTATTATTATGTATCGTTGTGTCGACTATACACGATCTCGGTTTAATTTTATTAATCAGATTTAAAACTGCAGCTTGTAGTAAACAAGTAATTTGTATATTTCATGTATGCTGATTAGTCAACAGTAATTTTAGGAATTTCACGAGGAAGTCGTGAAGGAATTTCAGTTGCTGCTACTTCATATTTATCAGTTGTCAAAATACTACTGTCGATACCAGATTTATATGCGCTATGACTACATCACTGAACTAATCAATTGCAAATTTTGTACACACAATGCATGTGTCGAAATTTGGGTTACCTGCGTATATACCTATATAAGTCGACTATAGTGTTTTCGTTTGATAGGTATACAAACTAGAGCAAAAAATTGTGCGGCATTTTACAAAGAAAACCGGTACCAATTACTACAGAAGCGGTAAATCACATCACTATGCAATACAAAAGGATATTTAGTGTAAAATTGTATACCGCCACAATTTCTTGTGAATATAACTAGAGTCTCCAGCCCGCGGCTTACCATATCGGTAGCTATCCCTCTTCAAATCATATAAATCCCATTTCCCTTCTCGCTCACTTAGAAGACACCTGCATGAATAAGACGGCGATTTGCTGGCTTTATTGCTCAGTGGCGTATCATCATGCGTAACCAACGTGAAGTGACTTGAAAGAAGTGAAAGATGTCTTATTATATATGACATAATAAGACATGCAAAACTTTATTTAGTTTTGAATGTCTTTAAAATATATTGAAAAAAAATTGCATGCTGCGTGTACAATTTAGTGCTCAATTTAGCCAATTACAATTATTTATAATAAAAGAAAGAAATTAAATTGCTATTGCCCAGCAACGACCACGGGAGATAAGAGCGCCTACGGCAGGATAGAACGTGGTTAGGTTACGGGATATGTTATTATTTGCACATATAGTTACACTCACATTGGTATTTTTCACTGTCACTTATTAGTAGCACTTTTCGAGATCCCATATTCTTGATTACACCTTCTGCATATGGTCTATACATTTTATCCAGTTGGCCGCATTTATTAATTTGATTGCACCATTGAGAAATTTATTCACATCAGCTGACTTAACTGTTGTATTTTCTCTAGCAACTTTCCCTTTTATTTGCGCACAAATAAGCTCAATTGGGTTCAATTCGCAATAATATGGATGCAATCGAATTATCTCCATTCCTCTTGCTTTGGCCATTTCATCCACTGCATTCTTGAAAGCTGGAAAATGTTGCCTTGCCAGTGTCAACAATTCAGCTTTCTTTCTTCCAGCCAGTCTTTAATTTGCCGTTTCCCCTATACAGTTGTGGGCAGCTGTTCTGTTCTACGAGAATGATAAGATTATTGTTATTTATTTTATTTCCTATATTACGTTAATTGCGCATATCAAACGAAAGCACTATATTTCGGATGTAAACATACTAAAACCCCCACTTCTAGGACGTGAGTGGTATGCAGAGGCTTACGTAGAAGAACCCTTTTCGGGTTTTCGATCATATCTCGGAAACTATAAGTCCTTTTTCGCTATCTCCCATAGTTTCCGAGATATCATGGAATTTCGCTAATTTTGAAAAAAAAATGTTTTTTTGTTTTATGTGACTAGCTAACTCATCAGCCCTTCATTCTACGATAAATTCAGAGCAGAGCGGGGTGCGGGGTAGCACTATTTTCGGTGTTTCGCTTATATCTCGGAATCTATGCGTCCTAGCGATAAGGCAAAAATTTTAGCTGACAAAATTTGAAACAAAATAGTTTCTATTCATTTTTTCGCGATCACGCATAGTTTTCGAGTAATGCGTAAATGTGAAAATTGTGAAAAAAAAAGCCTGACTAGCTAGCTCGTGGGCCCTTTGTCCAGAGAAAAAGCCTTAAGATGGAACATTTTAGACCATGAAATTCAAGAATATACAATATTTTACTATTTTATCTTCAACCATTCCAAAATTACAAACATTTGACTTGAAATTAGGCATGCATAATATTTTCAAAACGACAATTTTTCTCCTACTTTTCACATGTGTATGACTTCCGGTTTCACCAGAAGTGTCCCGCAACTTTTGTTTTTAAATGGGATACCCTGTATATTTTTACGTTTTTGGAATCTAGAGATTATTTTGCATATGAAAGAACTATTTTAATGAACTTTTACAGCTCATTATGAAGTTGTTACAGCTAATTTTAATATTCAATCTAGTGTGCCGTGATGCATCTAAATTGTTCTTATAGTCATAATAGTACACGGAAATTAGCAAAAATAGAAGAAAAAAATATAACAAGCTGATATTTTATGAAACAGTTGACAGGGGTAGGGATACAGGATCAAAAAGTTCCCATCCCTAACGGGTGAGCTTCATCCCCTTTTCACCATTATAATGACACCGTGCTGGTGTTTCAATAATATTTTGGAAATGGGACAATTTGACAATTTGACGTTAAGTGCAAAGTTTTCTTCGTTTAAATACCTTCTATTAATACTTCTAATATTTTAACAAACAACGAGTTGATTTTATCGCGATCAAATAGCAATTGAACAACAGTCTCTGAGCATTGTTGTATTTTGCCAACATATCTAACCTTGGAATTGAACCTTAAAAACTGAACCTTGGAGTGTTGCCCTTTCTTCGCTAACATCATAACGCCTTTTCTGCTACTGTCAAATTGTGTATAAAATTCTTTGTAGTTTACCATTGATTGAAGTTCCTGAATCCACATACCACGAAACAGAATCCCTGTTTACGTCATTTGGGCTTAAATTTACCATAAAACATGCATCGTTATCAGTATTACTTTCAATAACTTTATTGACCGTTTCCTTTTTAAACTTTTTATACGTGAAACAGTCCCGTTTAAAATGACTTTTCCTGTTGCAAAAATAACATTGATATTACTTTACATATGGACTTGCAGTTCGATTATTTTGGTATCTTTTGTTACATACTGATTTGTTGATTTTGTTGATATTTGTTGATTGTTGATATTGTTGACATACTTTTCGACTTTATTCCGGTTGTCCATACAACATTCGCGATGTACCTTTATTATCTCTCGCAGGTGAGCTAACGCGACGCGACTGGGCCCATAACCTGCTCGAAATACCTGAGAGATAGTAAAATATGCAAACGTGAGAACAATATAACATTATTCATATAACCGTATCACAATCTAGTACATAGAAATTAATATGCGTGGTGTACGCTACGTGATATTTTTCACTGACTGCCTAATATAAACTATTTTATTTTAACAATATATAATCGACCCTTAGGTAAGCATTCTATAATGAGTTTCCTGAACCCATAAGTGGTGACAGTGATGACCTAATTAATAATGTAGTTTATTTTGGGGCGCTACATGAAGACTGTTTACATTCCAAACTTAAATAATAATTATTGTTGATATAATATTCCAACCAACAAGTAGACCTTCTCTGTAGGTTATGCTCACAAATAATTCCCGGCAAGTTGATTTTTGCAGGGCGATGGTGGGGTATCTCCCGAGTATCCAATCAAGAAGTCACACTCCACACCCCTTGTAGGGTGTTGGATTAGGGGTGGTTTCTTATTTATTTTTCTTTGAATTTTTCTACAAATTTCTACATAATAATAATCTCAATAACTTTGCCTAATACATTTTTCTGGTAAGTTTGATTTTTGACTGTCCAGCGCCCATTATATGGGAAAACATCCATGTTTATTTATTATGGTTCAGGAAATATACAAACAAAAGGCTGAATAGCTGGTTTTTGCAGGGTTTATGAGAATTGTCGCCTAAGTTTGCAACCAAAAAATCGCATTCTAAGCCCTTCGGGATTTAGCGCAATAGAGGGAGTCTCATTATTTTGAGACGGTTTTATTTTTGGGTCACTTGTACTTAATAAAAATCTCCGCGTTATGAAACAGCGTTTTTTCCTTATAATTAATTTTTTAATGTTGATTTTAACCAGTAGAGGCCTTATTAAATGAAAAATGTAAACTATAAACTTGGTTTAGTGTGTGCAGTTTATGGGTGTAATAAATACAAGACACAAAAAGTAGTAAAATCATTTTTTAGAATGCCAAAGAATGTTCACATGTGAGTACCTCAGCTTGCATTTTTCTTCGTTTTGTGTTTGTATATTTGATATGATAATAATTTACCTTAAAAAATTCTAAATGTTACGTATTAGGCTGAGTACGCGTAAATTGCCGCATGAACAATGCAGATGCCCTGTATAGCTTAGATAATAATTTTTATATTTATAATACTCAAACCTAATTGAAAAAATATACAGAATCTTCAAGGATGTATTGGCAAGTATGCCAATACATCGGCAAGTATGCCCCAATGAAATGGGCACTATCCGATGTTATAAACGACAATTTAAAAAAAAACATTAATAACATTTTCTTAACGACATTGTATGGAACGTCAAAACAAAATTGATTTTAAATTGTAATATTAAAGAAAATATTGAAATGTATGTAATATTATTATTAATTCTGTTTAGATAAATATATAAATGTATTAATTAAGGCTTTCGTAAACCAGATAAATGAAAAAATAGAGAACGGTGGACAACGAAAATAAAATGTAAAAATATAAAATTAAAGAAAATAACTTGCAATTATTGGTATAATGAATGTTTTTTTACCTAGTCCTTCCTACATATATAGTATATAAATGCACATAGTGGGATAATGTGTTTATCTATTGTCAAATATATATGTTATATGTATAATTATGTAATATAATGTAAACTTGAATACACAGCACCTAAAATATGATATCCCATTTGTTTCAATCATCGTACCTCAAAATTTCATTTGCACATCCCTGTTAAAAATTCTTAAATATTTAAAAACAAACAATCTGAAAAAGCGGTGTGAATTTTATTAAGTACAAGTAGCCCCAAAAACAGCCCCAAAATAATGAGGCCACCCCTTTTGCCCTAAACCCCGAAGGGGTTCGACTGCGATTTTTTGGTTCTCAGCAAACTCAGCAGACCGTTCTTGAAAAAACCCTGCAAAAACCACCTATTCAGCCTTTTGTTTGTATATTTCCTGAACTATAATACATAAATATGGATGTTTTCCCATATAATGGGCGTTAGACCGTCAAATATCAAAGTTATCAAAAAATTTTAGAGGAAAAGTTGTAGAGAATATTATGTACAAGCTGGAAAAAGAAGAATATTTAAAAAAAAAAAAAGAAACCAGCCCTATTGCAACACCCCACAAGGGGTATGGTGTGTGACTTTTTGGTTGGATACTCGGGAGACACCCTCAATCGACCTTGAAATAATCAGCTTGCCGAGATTTTTTTTAATTATCTTTATTGGACTAAGCATATTATTAACCCTGCATTATTTGAAAATATTTCAATGTTTATTTTTCAGATCCCCAACATGGTGTCGACGACGACGACTCCCAGGACACAGGAAGTTCGCGTGCTCAATATGTGTCCGCCAACTGCGTGGTTTTTACACATTACCAGGGAGACGCCGCCTCCGTAGTTGACGAACACTTTTCTAGGGCGTTAGATAAGACTTCGACGCACACAAAAGGTAAAAGAAATTAGTTAGCCCTGCTATCAATATTGGTATCAACATTTTGGCAATTATTAAATTATATTTATGTCTATAACATTTACATAAAATTATTTTCCCTGTAATCATAAACCATTAGTATAATTTGCTGATAAAACTGTACCGAAATAATCTATCGTATCTAGTAGGGTATTATTTGAAAAATAATAATATTGGGTATATATGTATCCAGGTCACTCAAAGTTGGTTATGTGCTTAGATTTATTATTTATCGTATAGGCAATAAAAATATTTTACTAGTTATCTTTAATGTAGTGATAATTTTGCGATTTTAAAATACTTAAGCCAATTCCGAGTTCGATTAGGCACGTCTAGGAAATAAATAGACTAAAATATGTGCATTCAAGTCTTATCAGTCATAAATTATAATTAAAGTTAAATATTTCAAGAAAGTAATAAGTACCTACAAGGATATACATTAACGTTGGACTAAGGTACTGTTATCACAAGTGTTGAATGTGCTCGACGCGTGTTTAGCCAACCAAGTTGGCATCATCGCGAAGTGAAAGTGTTTTGGTGTTTGTGGAAACTACTCCGAGTGTTATAATTACATCAAAGGTTGCAGCCCTATCCAGTTATATTCTTCTATATATAGTTATATTCTTTATATATAATTTGTCGTTTCATAATTGTTTGCTACAGACGTTCCATAGAGTATAACATTTACCTTGACTAAAAAAGAAGAAGAAATGCTTGGTTCTTCGCAGCTATTTGGGAATGTTCCTGAAAAGTATCTCTTACTTAAGTTATATCACTCAAAGTTGATATAAAATATTTGATATTGAAATAATACAATGGAGAAATATTTAATCATATTATAGGATACTTACTCTATTCTCTTCCCTATTGAATCCTTCTCTGTTTTATGGCCGCCAGTTCTATGAACACTAATTTTTATTTTAATTGAAGGATTACTTTAGTCATAAATACTCTATAGTCTTAGAGGGGGTCCAATTAGGTCTATTATATAAATTTCTTTAAAAGATTATTTATAAGATGAAGTTGCTGACTCAAAATAAGGAATTTTAGTATGCAAAATTCTAATAAATTAATTAAATTTTAGTGAAACTCAAATTATGTTAGTTTAAATTATTTCCTGAAATTTACAAAAACAAGAAAAAAGAAGTTGATTGCATATGACTCTGTTTATTATCAGATATGGTTAATGAAAATAAACTAAATCTTAAAACCTTATTCCTATCCTGCAACAAAACCTACGTAACTTAAATCTATTACCATATTGGTCCCAAGTCCTCTGACACAATATTCCTTAATACTAGCAAATTTTGAATTGTTTATTACCTTGAAAAATATGTTAATCCTTTTATCACCACACCAAAACAACAAATGCGGCTTGGCTCTGGTGGTGGTGTCATCTAGCGGGATGTCACTGAACTGCCTCTGGAATGCTGACTGCTTTTGTTGGATCTCGCATTGGGATTAATTTACCCTCAAATTTATTACTTACTGCTACTGTAGTTTTTAATAATCTATTACTTTGATTACTGTGAAAGATTGCTCCCTTTCCTTATTTGTTATTGATAGCAAATTTCTTCTACTGGGCTCGGACGCTACTAAGCCTTTCACTTTTTACTGGTAAAAACGACGAAATCACTTATTCATGCAGTTCCTTCTGCTTCTAGACAATTTACACTTGTATTATTGCTTATTTATCACAAATTTATGAGTATTACTTTAAATTTACATTTATTTTATAATAAATATTCATGAAATTTAGGAGCGTGGCTGTTACTTCTTCGAACCCCATAGCTAGACCCTTTATAATGTTTGTAGTTTCGACGGATGTACCGTAGACAAAAACCAATGCAACTTCCTGGTTACCTATTTTATTCCTTGTTATGTTATTTTGCTCTGGCCAATCAGATTGATTCTTGATATTTAATTTATTTAATTTCACTTAAAACTATTATATACACTTTGATTATCATATTATATTATTTTGATTTCTAAATACTAAATACTTATCTAAATATAAATTAAATTGTCCATTGGAGATCCAAAAGAAGCGGGCCTAGAGTCCGCCGTAAAACACATTATTTTAACCATAGCATATTAAAGGCTAATATGACGCAATTAGAAGCCTCGAAATTTTGGCCTCACCGCAGTGGGGCTAGTAGGATATGGCAGGCGGATGGAAATGCAGAGCTTTTGAAACAATTATTTTATTCTGTTATTTTGATTCTTGGTAAATGTTTGGTAGTTAGAAATTAGTTTATTAAAACCTGATTTTTTACGTTAGTAGTAGAATAGTAGTCATTAAAATATACAGTGTTAGCCCAATTTTACAGTGAGGCCCGGCCTCAATTGCTTCATACGACGAATCGCCAATGCAAGTTCATGAGAGATATTTTTCTGCAAATGTTAACTAGAGTAGTATTACCCCGAAATCATTTGTTTTGCCATTTGGACATTACCATAGACCATGATGAGACGATTATGATCTGAAAGTAAGGGAGCCAGCGTGTTTTAACATTCGTTTGCCTAACAGATGTTGTTGGCCGTTTTGCATGTCATATGCTCGAATGTCCGGTCATCCTTACAATACACCTGGTCATCTAAAGTCCGTTTAGATGATTTTCCTACTCGTCGGGAAGATGCTTTCTTCCCTAAAATGAGCAGTGGCTCCTCGTGGTATTTTGAAGAGAGAAGCTATAAGGTGTAGTTTTATGAATTTCAAGGTTATTGTATTTTCAAGTACCCAAAAATCAGAATTAAACTCTATATTGATATTAAAATAGACATGTGATGCTTTTTAAATTTTAAAGGTGAGAAATGTTTGAAATCGTGGTAATATTACGTGGTAATACGTTGCTATAAGTTTTTGTAAAAATCTTCTATTGGTGCGGAGGCAAGCTTCTGCCACCCTACTGGTGCGGCGACACTGGCGGCAAAAATGAAATATTTTTATACAAAAAATATATTGAATTTTTACAAAGGAATTTTTTGACTTGAAAATGAGCATCCTATTATTTAAAATTCAATGTTTATGTTAGCGTTTCACCCTACAGAACTAATCTCACGTGTATATCTAGGTATATTTTGTCTCTTTCGTCAGGCCTTCAAACAACAATTATACTATAAATATTTATTGTTTACAATTTAATTAAAATACCGGAATTGCATTTTCTCAATTAAAAAATACTTTTATAAACCAAAACCTGCGTGCAATGAACTATAAAGCAACATGTTTTCTGAATGAATTCACAGTGAAATGCAATACAAATACCACTGGTGCAACAAATTTGTATTACGACACGAAATAATGGAAGGAATTTATTGTTTTAAAATTCCGCTATAATTAAATAAATTATATCCGGATTCTTTATTTGCTTATTTACATAGCTAATCTATTTCTATATAAATATTATCGTAGTAGATGACAGTAATTTATAAGTAGGTACTCTGTTTTGATAACAATGTTAACTTGATGCGATATCTAATGTTTCATGTAATAGTATAATTACGTGATAAGTGTTGTAAGAAGCATTTTACGCACGAACGGAAAATAAACGGCGATTGCGAATTCTCTGAGTGCGTAATTGCATTACACACGTATTACGTACTATACTTTACCTACAACCTACTTCTTCACTCACCCCTCTCAGCCTACTTTGATTTGATTACATGACGGATCTCTCATGTATTTCTTATAGAACTGTGCGACATTTTTAACAGTCTGTGCGATTTTTGCGTTATAGTAATCTGACATTGATCGCAGATAGTGTGTTTTAGAGCCCTATTGGTGGTAAATGTTGACGTGCGACCACCAATGTAAGTGCTCGAAAACACGAGGTTTCTATAACGCACGGCAAAAAATCGCATAGCTTGGTAAAAAAATCGCACAGTTCCATCAGAAATATATGCTGCCAGCCTAGTTATTCAATGACTATTTCCCACGTCTGCTGATGGATGGTATGCCGTGTATATTTTTTTTAATATTTAAAAATTGTATACAGTTCGCTGTCGAAAAATATATTTTATATAATATAATGTATGTATATAAAAATAATCAGTTGCTGCTTGCCTAGGAGTCGCATAGTCGCATGATTTGAACTTTTATCAGGTTAAATCTTTTGCAACCATGTGAACTTGGTTGTCGAAATAGGCATTAAAATTTTTCTGTGTATAATAGTGGAAACTCAGATTTCCACATTTGTTTTTAAAACTGTGACTGTGCTTCTGCTACACAACGAAGATTCCTATAATTTTTAAAGACTGCAGTGTCACGTTATTTATAAGTATTTAATAAATCTATATTTTTTCTCTTTCTTATATAAGCACCTTAGCGAAAATAGTTAGCCAGACATTGAAATACAAAAGCCTCATGTAATTCCTCAACAGGGCACTGTAAGAAATTCCACGGTAGATTGAGGATTTTGGCGAGAACCCTTCCAACTAGAGAGAAGGGTAGAGATCCTCCGGACAATTAATAGCTGGAGAACTCAGCTATTTCGTCAGCGGGCGGGAAACGAGGACATCCATCACCAGAAGTTGCCCTGAGTGTGGGAATCAGGAGCTCTGCCGGCGGATTCAAAGGATAATCGACAATATAAAACTGAAGTTAACATTCAAAAATAAAAAATAATCAGATACCATTTCGTATAAATCACCAAAGAGGGGCAACATTCTAGGCTCTCTTCTCCTTGTTTTGCTGTACACGCCGACGGCAAACAAGTTTCTGTCGTTTGCTCACCTATGGCTCGATCAACGAATAATGTCCTGGAGATAAGATTCCTTTATCGATGCCTTACCGCTTCGCAGGAATCCACGCTGCCTTTAATTGGGCCAAATTTGTTGGCCTCAGGAATTTTATTAAACCTTAATCGCTCACTTACATTTTTGTGAAAATAATTGCAGTCAAGGTTACAATATTTTATGATGAATAACTTTTTTATTTTACAGTTTATCATCCAGAATGAACATGATTGTTAATAAAAGGGACAGATTTTTGTGAATCAATTCTGTTTAGTTTTATAATCACATCATGCTATTACTGTATCCATGTTAAAGACACTTTGCAGAAGGTGATATATTTATTAATGCTTCTATTATCCTGAAGAATAAGACAATAAGATCGGGCCATGATCAAATATTTATTGTTTGATTAATCATTACATACATGCTCTTGTTACTGCGTCATTGACAATTTAATATTTAATTTTATAAAGCTCCATGTTGTATGATGGAGATAAGAGATGGGACGTATGTATACTTGGTATGCTGTAAGTTTCGAGTTCTGTTCTCTCAGCTGCAA
This sequence comes from Tetropium fuscum, assembly GCA_964058915.1. Lineage (NCBI taxonomy): Eukaryota > Metazoa > Arthropoda > Insecta > Coleoptera > Cerambycidae > Tetropium > Tetropium fuscum. Next base: position 374,972 of record CAXKVY010001796.1, read on the forward strand.
TTTTTTAAATATTTTTTACGTTTTATATTTTTTAAGTTGTATGACGAAAGAAGCCACTTTTTTGTACTGTTTTATAAACGTTAATAACTTTTTTAATAATGGCTGTATGTGACATATGCTTCGATTGGTTACCTAGTTATTTTAACCTTCTATTTTGTTTTCGACACGAAAATGGGATTTGTAAAATTTAAATAGTAGGACAAATTTTATGAAATTTTAGATAATGTATTATCTACAAGTAGGTACTCATTTCTAGGACACTGTGAAGAAATACTGGTAGAAACAATAATTCCACATTTTCTTGGATGATAATAAACCATCATTCCATTGCTATTCACCACGGTAGTAAATTTATTACCGTGCTATTCACTAAAATACAGTATTTGTCAAATGAATATTAAAACTTGACAATTAAAACAGTGCGCGCCGTAAAGATTGTATGAATTTATTATTATCTATCTCTATCTAAGTGGGTCCGAGCTGCACCCCTTCGTGCGTATACCTCTTTTATTTACTACCGTGCTATAAAGCAATAAAGCCGAAAAAAGTTGAAAATCGAGGTAACTTTGAAGCGTTCAACTGAGAGGTAAGAAATTGTCAAGTTCCGCTGTAAGTGTGGATAACCGATATTTTAACGATTCTATATGATAGAATATGATAGATTATTTTGATGGGTTTTGTGTTAAAATTGATTAATTATTAGTATTCTATCAAAACATAACAACTTGTTGAATGAAAGCGCCTTTATAGTGGCGAATTTTAGCTTACTGTAAGAAAAGTTATACTACCCAGATCTCCCATTGCGGCTATAATATACAATAATACTACTAAACACTAAAGTACTATACTGTACTACTAGGTACCAATATATAGTAGGGTGCAGTGAATAATATGAAAATTTGCAATTTGCAAATGTCTGTCTGTAGCTCTCGATTATACATGATTGTACATATACATGTCTGTCATCATTAAGTGATTAAGTGGTTCCCAGAGACCTTGAAAATGAGTAAAAAGTCCATTTTCTGATTTTGTGTATTTTTTAAGTCAATAATAAAATTATAATTCTCTACATGCAATTTGAAAATCCGGCTGTAAATTTTTTTTCAAATAAAATATGTCGAATTCGGTGAAATTGACGAGCTTAGGGACAAATTTTAAATTTTCAAGGAACTCAAAAATATTTTATGAAATTTGAAAACCTTTTTATTGACGCATTTTCAGATTGATAGAGAAATATTTAAAAATCGAATTATTGAACAAAAAAATAGTAAAAATTAAAAATTGGACCTATTACTCATTTTCAAGGTCACTGAGGCACCACTTAATGTTAACCGATTTGATTAAAAATTGACATGCATTAATTCAAGCGTTCGGGTCAAATCTTGCAACTGTATTTTAAAGCAGTTATCTTCAACCGATTGAGCTGAAATTTTGAAAATGCATGGCTAGCTAAGTGACGTCATTCTAAATCCAATATGGCGAATCGCCCAATATGGCGGACTAGTTATTTTTATGCACTACCCAGATATGCGTACCAAATGAAAGGATTTGCTGAGGACAATACGAAAATAAAATGACGTTAGGTACTCTAAATCCAATATGGCGGACTCCAAAGATGGTGGATTATGTTTTTTTATGCACCTAGATAATATGAATATCAAATGAAAGGGTTCAAGAAAAACAAAATCAAAATGACGGAAAATAAGATAGCCGCCATATCTATTCTGAAAAGTTATAACTCGGCAAAGGTTAGGGATAGTTTGGTGGTGCTAGAATAAATGTTGTAGGGACCGAAAAGGGTCAACTGCTGGCTATAAAAAAAATTCAAGATGGCGGATCTAAGATGGCGATCAAAAATATAGTTGCTCCGTCTGAAATTTTGTTATCCCGGGGTTTGTGGTCCACGATTACTCCTTAAGTAGATTTGACTCTACTTAAGGAGAACTCACTACACTAGAAGGTCTCCTTATTGAAAAACTAGACTGTACTAAATTAATAGGCAAACGACCATGCAACCATGACGCATTAAATAAAATTAACAGACTTAGAAACATGTCGCGATAACTAAAAATAAAAAATAAATTAACAGTAAAAAATAATTTTTAAAAACAAGCTATTATTTAAATGTTATAAAAATACGAAAATAAATTTTAAGTTAAATTAATCCCATCATTTTATTACATTACACAATTTATATGATATTAAAGCTTGTCGCGAGATTTACCTGTGTAGATAAACAAGAATACCTGCAATATGTACCTTGGTATTGACATTAGTAATTCTAAGAAAAAAATTATATGTTTTTGTTATAAAATAGGTAAATCTTGCGACAAGCTTTTATATCTTATAAATTGTGTAACGTAATAAATTTATTGGTTTAATTTAATTTAAAGTTTATTTTCTTCTTTTTAGAGCATTTAAATAACAGCTTGTCTTTAAAAATTTTTGTTTGCTATTAATTTATTTTAGGTATATATGCACAATTGAGAGCCATATGTATTCGCAAATTTCAATTTTCATATTTTTACTCCACCCTAATGTATAGTGCTCGTAGCCTATAATAAATATGTAACATATATTATGAGAAGAATACATGTTAATATTATTGTAACATTGTTTTATCAAAAGAAAGATATATTTTAAACAATTTAGTCTTCCGTTGTATATATATATATATATATATATATATATATATATATATATATATATATATATATATATATATATATATATATATATATATATATATATATATATATATATATATATATATATATATATATATATGTATAGGTATAGTAAATCTTACCTATATATATCTTCTGATTTTTTATATGTTGTATATGATGAAGTGGTGAGACAAATCCAATTATTCCACCTCGGAAGCCCTCCGGATCATTGTTAAATACTTGAAGAACCATAAAATTTTCGGACTTTTTTCAGTTTTTGTCACTTTTTACCACCAAGGACCTGGGTTAGGGCAAAAGTCACTATGTACACTTTTTAAGTAGACTGAATTTTCAACAAAATGAAGACAATTTGGTAGACCAAATAAACGATGAATAGACCAAATAGTTGCAAATATAGAGCTGTTAAAAGATTTGCAAAATTTTCCAAAAAAAGAAATTTTTTATTTTTTTAAGTTTAGAAAAAGTACGAATAATACCAATTTCTCTCACAGTACTGTTCATTATATGCAATGAGGTGTTTCATATTACTACATACATTTTAAATAAATAAAGAAAATAGTTTATAATTTACAAACCCTTCTAATGTTTGCGTACTTTCCTCAACAACTTTTAATAATTGTCCTCAGTAACTATCAGCTCTACATAGAACAAATTCGTTTCGTTGCAAATTTAATGTACTTTAATAACGCATATGATGACTTTTGCCGCAAAATGGATCCTAGTGGGCATTGATGAAAATTTAAAAAAAACTAAATTGTTTTTGGAAAATTTATCTGTATCTTAGAAACTATTTGGGCATCCAAGACCTAATTGTTTTCATTTTGTTGCAAATTTAGTCTACTTAAAAAGTGTACAGAACTACTTTTGCCGCCACACAGGTTCTTGGTGGTAAAAATTTACCACCAAGAATTTTAAAAAAGCCCGAAAATTTAATGGCTTTGAAAATTTTTAACAATGACCGGGAGGACTTTCGAGGTGGAAAACTTGAATTGGTCATTACTATTTCATCACATACAACATAATAAAAAAAATCAGAACTACCTCATTTGATGCAGTACCAATTCTATAGACTATTATTACTTCCGACTGAAACCTCTGATTGTGGCAATGGATTGATTGAAACAACGATTTTATTAACGCGATCCAAAATCCAACAAGTAATTAACTTATTAAGTCAGAAATAATTACTAGATTGATGTTTTTTATTAGAATATTTATAGAAATAATTATATATATTGGACCTTCAATTCCTAAGATATACCGGGGAACTCCTGAAAATCAAATAGAAAAAATGAGTGCATAGAAAAATTAAAATGAAATCCTAGACTAGGTAGATACTCCACCTCCACCTGTAGTAAATATAGGTGTATATGCTAGAAGGGCAAAATTATACACACTATTATTTTTTTTATAATAAATTTAGAAAATACTGCTGATTCTCTATAATGAATGCCAGCAAACGAAACCGGTGTAACAAGAGTTTGCTTCAGATGGCATTACAAAGGGCACCGTGCGGCCCTGACTGACACCATTTTAGTAGTCCTTTAGCAACCTCGACGTGGCAATTAAATTTAACAGCAACATAAAAAGACACTATCGAACATGCTGGTATAAAAATTAGTGGGTGCATTAAAATAATCGGTAAACATAGAGGTACCATTTAGCGGAGATTACTTTTCACAAGTCGGTGATATAATAATTCCCTGACTAGTTAAAATTCTTAGAACCGTTAATTTATTATTGAGAAACGCAGCAAGGACATCGCGGGTACAAGAAGTAGTGTCGCCGAGAGAACCAAAAGACCCGAACACGATGCGGCACTACACAGGGCCATAGCCGTCCGCGATAGCCATCTCGTAGCAGCGACCAAATATTTTTCAATTCTGATGGATTTATGAAAGTAATTACGGTAGTGAAATGACATAAATAACAAATGATTTATCTGGAAGGAGGTTTGGACATGTGGCTGCTCGGGGAACCTCTAGAACTTTTTTAATTAATGATCGTTTTAAAATGTCTCAAATGATGACACAACATAAATATTTCGTATAATAAATAGATTCCCAGTTTTTAAAGATGAAATTGATATGGGTGCTTAAGGAGCTTTTATGTTTAATATGTCTCCCCTAAAACCTTTAATTGCCATGTTCTTTTTTTATATAAAACATCATCTTGCGCGCCTAATAAACATATAGCTTAAAATATACGGAAATAAAGATGTCTAGTCACTTGGAAACAAACAATACCCTTTATTTACAATGCCATTATAAAAATACATTTCTACGTATTTATTTTTATGAGGAGATCCGTACAGAACATGTGTCAGCGGCATGAAGCGCTGGAAGCAGGTATTTTCCTGATATCTTAACGACACTACGTAATACAGATGTGTCAAAACAAGAATCTATACAACAAAATTATCACTTTGTACAATAATAGCGTCCTCCATAACTATAAAATGGAGTATCTACAGAATCTTATCCTATAATCGTTGAGTGAATTTTTATTCGATATCCTGTCACCGATATCACCGGAAGTTAATCAAAGACTATTATTTTAAATATAACACCCCATATAGTATTACATTTTTGAATTCTGCATTAGAATCTAAGGAACTGTCATTAAGTATGTCTATATCTCTTATTGTTTTTGAGATATTAATTATTTTATAATTTCTTTTAGCAAAACTGGATTAACAGAAAATATAATTGTGTATTAATACGAAAAGTTCAAAATATAATATTCTTTGAGCAAAGGGTGGTAATTTTGGTTTTATGAAAAAAATCCACCATATATTTCACGTGTTTAAAAAATATGTTACTATTGACAACTTTGAAAAATAACCATAAGTCACTTTTTATATTGTTAACAATCGACAGTATAAAAACGGACAAATTATTAAATCGACTACATGATGACAGATCGTTAACTGAAATAACGAGGCTACGAAATATGTTCTCTGACAATCAAGGCCACACAATACCCGACTCGGATATACGAATAAGGTCACTTATAGCCACAGTGCTCTCATGATAATTCCATTAAACCCAAACACAGATAGGTTGGGGTTTTATTACGAAGTTCCGGCGTCTACCTTCCACATTCGTGCTCGTTGTAGTTAAGGAGTTCGGTAAGGAGTATCTACCTAATCTTGGATTGTCATAAACCTACCAATATCTCAATGACAAAATTTTTTCTATGAGATTTTTAGGAGTTCCCTGGTATATCTTCGGAATTGAATGTCCAATGCAAATAACACTAAAATATGACCCCCTTAAAAATATCCGCTTTCCAACAAAAAAAGAATTTTTAAAATTGATCTGTAAATGACGGAGTTCTGAGCTAACAAACGTAAATAATATAATATTTATGTTTAATAAAAAAAAGATAAAGACATATCGTATTTCAATGCTTTTGCATTAGATATCAGTTTTACTTAGCTTAGTTTACAGTATTGCACCTTCTTTTCTTGAAACACTGTAATAGTAAATTGCTTTGTGACTCAGCTCTGCCGAACAGATAAATGCAAGTGTAGAATTATGTAGCTTTCAGTGTAGTATCTGTATTCTAACAGTAAGGTCTAAATTTATCTCACTCATATTTATTTTTCGTCAGGACAGTTAGTTGCAACTATCCGTTTCATTTGAATAAAGCTTTTAAAAAGTTATTTTCACGACGAGTGATATAACAAAATTGACGCAGTCGGTAGGATCTGTGAAAACATTCCGGAATAAGGTGCCTAACTGGTCGTCATTCTAACTAGAACACAGAGAACATGTTTCCCATGTGCAACTTTACGTTTCTTCTGCTGCTCGAAGTAGCAGCTTCCCAATATACAATGTTATCTATCAACAATACAGTCGGAGTGTATTATCACGAAGACAAGACAGAAAAATAGAACTATCACATGACAAATGGACATTACGAATTATATATACGACCATAACGCATAACCCTGCAATACATCACCTAAACGTTTTTCACGTAGAAGTCAAGGCCCATGTTAACCGGTTAAACCAAATTTCCAATTGTATAAAAACAAAATTCGAAGAAGTTTTCTCTGATACGAAACGTTACAGACGCGGTCTTATCGATGGAATATGATCCATATTCAAATCAATCACTGGCGACTTAGACACCTTTGACGGCGAATACTATACAAATTACATAAATAAATTACATGATGACAAGCAGCAATTAGAGAACTCAATGAAAAATCAAATTTGTCACATCCACTGTGATAAAGAATTTCAATTCATCTCTTCAAAAATTACACATCGACGAAGAAACATTTACCAAAGATATCAAAGAAATTGAAAGAACCATTATCGGCGTAACCGATCAGGTACAAATAATAATTGCAAAATTTCCTAGAAATCTGTGAACAGCTCTCATGGAAAATTATCTGTAGGTATATCGAAGACAATTTAAATGATCTTCTAAATTAAGTAACATTCGCGCCATCTGATTACTTCATAACAGGACATTTCACAAAATTTACATCAAAATAGTTTTCCATTTCTTGTAAAATCATCAAATGTTGCTAAATAATTAGGCATTATTGAATTAGAAGCTTTAAGCTTTTTAAACCAATTTAAACTTGGTATTTGTTTTAAAAGTACCACTATTAGAATCACAATCCTACACATTGTACCATTGTACATTGTACCCAATCCCTATGTTGGATAATAGAACTGGATTAGGTACATCATATTTTGCCTATAACTGACAAATATATCGCGAAAGATGATGACTCTTTAATGTATGTACCCATCCAGGATCCAAATTCGTGTAAACCATTGTACTTTAGAATTAAGTTATGTTCCAATCTATTTGCCT
>CAXKVY010001796.1:387500-481584 GCA_964058915.1 Tetropium fuscum
TAAACATTTTTTTCTAGTTACAATAGCAACGGCAATGTGATATAAATTAAAGAATCATCCCAGGTTCTTCATGTGTAGTTAACATTTTTTTTTTGCAAATTAAGTATTTCAATACAATTTTACTCGGGCTGTCATGTGTTCAAAAACAAAGTTCAAATAAAATACTATAGTTGCAATATCATAGGCATACCGTGAGCCCAAATTGTTGTCACGGTTAGGTGTTATCTGTCATTACCTCCCGGTCTATAAATGATTATTAGGAAAAAATCTAAAATGAATGGAAGGCCATTAATAGATAATTTTGTAAAGTTTTAAGATTTATTAATCATATTATAGCAATTTAATTTTATTAAGAGAATTAAAAAACGCCCCTCTGACACTCCTCTGCCATTTTTGCCATAGTTTTACAACTGAATGAGATATCGAACTTTCTTATCGGATTTCTTATTTATCTTCCTTAATTAATGGGCAATTAAACACAGTAAAAAAAGCTTAAGGGTTGCATTTAATTTTTTTTGAGAAAACGGGCCGAATATGACAGTGATTTGAATAGCGCCCCCTATCTTTGCACACACCAATTAAATTTTAGTTATTTATAAAAGTAATAAATCTGGTTAAATAGGCAATTATGATGAGCCATCGTTTGTTAAATTCTAATAAGGTAAACTCTATTAAGTTACACTATTTAAAAAATTCCAAATTGTTATCTTTCACAATGCCGTTGCCATAATAAGTAGAAAAATATTTAAACTGTAGTAGGCAGATACGGGGAAGCCATTATGTACCACGGGTTGTAGGAATTTAGGGGCAATTATGTGTAGGAAAGGAACCGCGAATAGTAGTGAGAGTGTGGCGGTACGGTAGCTTAGTTGGAAGAGCACTGGCCCGGAAAGCCAAAGGTGGTCTGGGTTCGAGTCCCGGCTGTGCTAAAACATTTTTCACTCTACTATAGTTTCAGAAGTGATATTGGGAACTCCGTCTGACACCAAACGCATTTATGAGATTTACCGAGATCAAAGACAAAGTCTTGGGTTCGATTCCCAGTGTGCTCAAATATTTTTCACTCTTCTACAAAACAAAATTAGTTGAGGAAGGAACAGATAGTCCAAAATCTTGCAACCTAATGTGACTTGCAACCTACATTGTAACGAAGATATTTTGAGAGATTAAAGATTTTCTGAAACACCATAGGAAATGCGCCCCCAGCAATGAAATTAAGAATATAAAAATATTTTAAATTTATTTGGGCCATATTTGTAGATAAACTTTTTCCCCAATATCGTACCATGAATGTCAGCTGAGATATACGTGCGAAAATATGAAACTGAAACTTTTCACTTCAGATTATTTCAAGATGCATTAGGTACATCGCATAGACGGCGACGAACGATGATGACGACTCGTCGTTATTCGTTGCCATCACTGCTATCGTCACATCAAAGGTTCCAACTTGATCTAGGAACGAGACACATTAAATGTCCTATATACTTTATATCCAAAGATGGATCTTGTGGATATATTTTTAAAGACCCTATTTTATTTCAGAAAATTCGCCGATGTCAGCGCGGAATTTCCCCCCCTCGTTCTGGAACAGCCAGCACTACAGTGGAGCTTCCGGTAGTGGCCACCACGGTGCTTCCGCTGCCGACCTTTATTCCGAGCACTACCATCCTGGTGACGCCTGGTACCAATACAGTCAGCACCATCGAGCAGTGCACGATTACCATCACCACAACATGGCGGCTCAGTATGGAGGCCTCCTGTTGCCAGGATCTAGATTACATATGACTTCGCATGCTCCTTGTAAAGCGATGGACTGGCAACACCCTTCGATCGAGTCGCCGTATTCTTCGTACCCTACCATGTCAGGTGTGTTTCATTTGAATTATTATTTAACTAAATAACATTTATACACCAACTATAAGCCACACGGGGCGTTGGTCCACAAGTATAACAATAAAAATTATACAAAATGTCTTCGGACATTCAAAACCCACATCATACTGAAATATATCATACTGAAATGATTCGGGACGTAGAATTAATTTACTTCTGTATCAAATGTATTTATTTATTAAATTGCAAGCACCAACAGACATAGTTAAAGATTATCAAACTAGGAATAGAATACTAGGGAAGTTGAATCCTTTATCTTCTGAGGCGTCAAGGTATATAACACTTGCACAAGCGACTTTACTACTTTACTACTTTTACTACTCCCATGTGTAGGAAAGTGACTTTACTACACAAGTGGCTTATAAACCATTATAAACGTTTTACAGCTAATTTTAACATTTCATTTGATGTTACCTACGATATTACCTACCAATTGCAATAATTTTCATCAAGATCGGTAGGCTGTGACAGGCTGGGAAGCGTTCCGAAATTTCAATCTAATTTTTCCCATTTTTTAACCAGCGCATTTTGTTAAGCATTCTAATGGCTATGTAATACTCCAATTTCAACGAATTAAGAATTTTTTTCCTATATTTTATCGTATTTTTATTTTTTCGCAATTTTTATTTTGACACTAAATATCGCATCTGAAAAAATGTTTGCAATTTTTTTACATACTTATTCCCTACGTAGAATCAATCATCTGCTGAACAACTTTTGTTCGAAACTTTTTTCTCTAAAATCATAACTTTTTCCATTATTGAGCGAACTTATGCATCCATTATGCATCCAACTGTCTATTATTGGTCACATTTCTAACTAATCTTAAATTACTAATATCAATTCTATGATTGTTGTCAAAATATGTTGGACAAACGAGACGATCAATTAACACCAGATTTAAAGAGCATATGGCTCATCTAAAATATGGAAGAACAGATAAGTCTAGTGTTGCACAACATGCTACCGTTTTAGCATTCGTGAATCTAAATCCCACAGCATCCACAAGAGAAATTGGCCAAGAACTGGATATTAGCCAAGAATTAAATACAAATTACAATAACATTTGTATGTCGGCGATTGGTTTATGCGTAACAATAGTAACAACAACGATTTGGCATTTTTCATCATATATTCAGATGAATACAGGTTTACCAATAATGTTTAACAGACAAAACACTAGACTGGTCAATAGAAAATGATCATACAATGACCGATATTTAGAATTTTTAGAAAATCCAATTGAAGAATTTTTGGAAAATAGTCTTTATTTTCGGCAGGTCAGTGCCCTACCCCACAATGCACATGTGGCAACAAATTATTTGTAGCGAAATTTTGGCAGTCGAAGAAGGACTTTTAGAAGACAAAATTCGAAGACAAGTTCACGCAGTCAGAGAACGATTAGATGAACGAATCAGTAACTGGGAACAACAAAATATGAATGCAAACCGGCACCCAACCAGCTTAACGGAAAACAAGAAAGCGGAAATGGGTCCAACATCCCCTGGCAAAGGATACTTCTTGAAACTACCAGTAGTTGAAGGCGATACTTCCTGAGCAATGTACAAACGACAATTTGAGGCAGCAGCACTCGAGACCGGATGGAATGACCAACAAAAAGCCACTGCTTTGGTATTAGCCTTGAGGGGAAAAGCGCTGGAAATTCGAATATTCCGGAGGATAAACAAGGAGATTACAATTCTGTGATACGTGCCCTCGAATTAAGGTACAGCAACAAATCTCAAGTATACCAAAACTAATTGAGTTACTTACCCAAGTATACCAAAACCAATTGAGGAGCAGTGTTCAAAAGAGGTCAAACGAGACATTACAAGAATTTGGAGCGTACATTGAATGAATTGTCATATTTGCTTACCCACCAGCTTCAAAAGATTTTATCAATCAGATTTTCACACAAAGTGTCAATGATGGGGTAAGAGATGGGAAATTACAACAAGCCGAGCAAGCCCTATTACTAGGAAGATTCGATGCCAAATTATGACAATAACGTTTTTTAATAGTTTTTCGTGATATTTTCCCCAAAAACGCATTAAGAACTGAAAGTTCGTTCAAGATAAAAAAAAATAAAGATCGAGGATAAAGCATGGTATTGAACGCGCAATTAATGATCATTATTAACTCTAGCGACTTGCTTAAACGTCACCCTGCGTTAATAATGGCTATCTATCATTAATTGCTCATTGAGTAATAAATTATTGTTATATTATTTGCCTGCTGTGATTGTTTGGTTTCCTATCGTATAGAAATGGATGGTATTAATTGATTTGATTCTCATATTAGTGTAAGTAATATTTTAATATGGAATATGTAGTGTAAGTAATATTTTAATATAGAGTATGTAGACTGTCACATTATTCTTAAAATAAAATAGGACATAGTTACATTAACCCTTACCTCAATACTGCTGGGCTATATAGAGCCCAGGAAATATTTGAAAAATATTTCCTGGGCTGGAAAAATATATATTGCTAAGAAATGCATTGGGATGGGATTAGTCAATAGTTTGAAGGTTCATGTATGCATGGAACCTATAGACCAGCTGATTATTTTGCAGTTACGCAAGTCATGGCCATCTTGATCACGCACGTGCTATTTTTTGCATGATTTTCGCGGTGTTTTGGCTGTTTCTAACGAAGTAGTAGTTTATTGCATGATTTGATTGGATATTCTTAGGTAAGTGATGTATATGTCGTATATAATATAATTATAAAAATCAAGCATCCGTTTTTGTAAAATTTGGGTCTTGGATTTCTTATATCGTTGCAGCATTATACTGTGGGATGAATTTATCCCAGTAGTATTCTACTCGTGGAAATAAAAAAAGAATTACAAGAGGATTTCGAAAATATGCCTTATCTTGAATACGATCCTTTTTACGATAGTGGCAATAGTAAAGAATCTGACTACACATTATGTTCTGACCTGAAACCTGAACCTGAAAATGAACATTCAGAACAATCAGAAAATTATAGTCTTTTATCTTATGAACGCTAACAATGAGGAGACGGTCAATGAAACAAGTGGCTTTGACGAAAGAATTAGTAATAATTCAGAATAATTCACCTGCGTTACATTCAGTAAGAGAGGATTCTTTATGGACTGTAAACCTTGACAAATACCAAGCAAAGAAAATATTCCTCAAGAGAAAACACCTATTATTCTGGTCAAAGTAAATACCTGAAAATGACCATTCACAACAATCAGAAAATGATAATCTTTTATCTTATGACCACGATGACGCTAACAATGAGGAGACGGCCAATGAAACAAGTGGTTTTGAAGAAAGAAGCAGTAATGATGCAGAGGCTAATTCACCTGCGTTACACCCAGTAAGAATGAATTTTTTGTGCACTGTAAACCTTGAAAAATACCAAACAAAAAAAAATATTCCTCAAGAGAAAACACCTATTATTCTATTCCAAAGTAAATAGAGGTTCAGAGGCTGTATTGTTTTTCCAAGCTATTTCCAAAAAGTCCGGTAGCGCAAAAGATGTTTATTGCCCAGAGGCTATAGTTTTTTATAATAAATTAATGGGAGGCGTTGACCATATTGCAGAGGATGTTATTTAAAGGAAGAACTTAATCTTCGTATAAAATATCTAGAAAACAGGGCGGAGTTTAAAAAAGAGCGAAATATTGTAGGGACCATTTTCCAACTCCAAAGAGGGGGTAGATACAGATGTATTCAATCCACGGCCAAAAAAATTGAAAAAAGAAAGAAAATAATTTGTAAACAGTGTCAAGTACCATTATGTGTGGAGTGTTTCACGCCGTACCACACATAAATTACCTACTTCGCGCTATGTATATTGTGAAAATGATGGTAATAAAACTTTTTACAAATAGTTCTCTTTATTTAAATTATTACAGGGGCATACTAACTTGTCCCAACATTAAACTACTGCTGGGACAAATATGTCCCAACCTATTTTTTAAACCGAGCAAAAAAAATTTGGAATCGTATCCACATATTACACAAAACTATACAAAGCGATTTAGGTAGTAAAAATAAAATTTTACTTTATATATAAAAGTTGTATTATTGAAAGGGTTAAAAGTGACAATGAATTAACAATATCTTATTTTCATTAATTATAGATACTAATTCTAAACAATTAGAATACATTTTTCTCACTCAGGTCCTATTTAAATTATTTCTAAGTACCTACTCATACATTGATGATATATAATGATGATATACGTATCTATTTTTAACGATATAAATTTGTACGTATGTATATACAGGCTGATAATTGAATATTCCAAATATTTAGTTTCTTTAAATTGAAGCACGAGAATAATGTTGTTTACTATTCCTTCCTAACCATTTATTGAGCTAAATATATGTATTTAATACAAAAACAAATGATAATTAATAAAATATAGGAGGAATAAAATAAGCTCATTTCATTCATCAGTTCTTGCAATCACGCACGAGTATCAAAGGTAATATCTTAACATTTCCATTATGGACAGGACTCCACCCTTTAAAAAAGTCCCCGTCGATGCTAGCACGGAACACGAACATCCATCAACAAATGGACAGTGGTTTCGGAGTTTTTGTTTATACAATATCGGGGCAAGGATCAGATGAAAGATCACGCGACTGTAATTACACCCCATTGCCATTTCCTCGAATCGCTCTTATCGAATTACTCTATCTGTATGTGGTGGAAAGGCCTTGCTGCCATGTTGAAGCGGCGATGTGGAGAATGGCAATTAGAGGCGTCGGCGGAATCCGCGCCACTTCCACGAGAAGCGAGCGGGAGGTGCGGGGCAGGAGGAGCTGTGGGTTGGTCAAACCGCTGCTCTCCATTGGCCACCTTTGGTCAAACGAGTTATTGATTTCTCGTCCCCGCGAACAGCGGATAGGATCTAGCCAAGGAGCAATATTGCCAGATAATTGCAGGCTGCTGCAGGATCGACCGTCCTCCTGCTGAACGGCCGGACGCAGAGCCGTTCGTCACCGGAACATTTTCCAGGAAATGGATGGTAAATGCCTTCTGCTATGTGGAATGTTGATGATGATGGGATTTGGGTCATCAGTTAAAATGTAGGTACGAGGTTGTTCTGATTTCGAAACAAGCGCAAGATGGGTTTTCATCTCTTTTAATTAAAAATGCCGACAATGCTTCCTTATAATACATTGACTTCGCTCACAGGTAAACTGGACCGATTCGTAATTTTGTAGGAAAAACCTACTTATACTGAAAGATAAATTTAGCAATTAGTACAGTAGTACAAAAGGAGCATACATTATTGCCCTTAAGTAACTGTCAATCTTAGCGGGGCCCTTGATTGCTGCCAACGCAAAACATTTTGTATCTAAATTTGGCGCCCAACGTGGGTCTGATTTTAGATTTTGTTAATTGTATAATTGAGGAAATAAAAATTACACTTGGAAATAAGCTTAAATGGATTAATTCACTTTAATATATTAATAAACAAACGAGAATATTCTGAAAATTTGGTACAATTGAGTCATAAAATATGTAAATATAAAGCAAATATAACTTTATACTAACATCTGACACCAATTAGAATTTGTAAATATACAATTAGGGCTTAAAAATGTTAGACCAATTATTTTGAATATCCGTTATCATTAAAAATACCTACTCAATTATTCATTTATTTGAATACAATAATTTGTCACACGTTCTTTTATTCAGAACTATTTTTATAATTAGGCCAGTAAAAATAATGGGCCGACTTAAAACAAATTTGGGTAAGCCGATTTTAGCGTGATAGTTCCCTGGGGTGTGCTTTTATGTAAAAGTCCCCAGTGATACCTCAAGCCAAACTACCCCAAAACCACCTCAAAAGTATTTTTTTGCGACTTTCTCAACACCCTTAATTTTTCGGCATAACTTGAAGATATATATACTTACCTATATATAGACTCATATAATTAAACCTTAAACAAAATTAACTAAAAATCGTCATCATTAAACATACATCTGATCCGAAATTACTGCAATATTGTCCCAGACAAAAACTTAAAGTGCATTTTAAATTAAATTTGCTGCAAGTACAGGACTTACTAGAGCAATTAGATTTGCATCCACAAAACAAAAATTTCAAAATAAATTCGGGTACAATTTCTTTTGAATTCTTTTACGGTTGTAGTGCGCCATCCTTTTTTATCCACTCCCGATCCTATGGATTTAAATCGATGCCCACCGATAGCTGTACTTGTAAGTAAACTATTTTCATATGAAATTCAGCAACTTCAGATGTAGGTGGCAATGTAGCGAGCTTAAAATTTGGAAACAAATTTTGACAGGCAGTTAGTTGTGTGACAATATTTATAATACCTTAATTCATTTTTCATTTTTCAATATTTATAATACCTCAATTCATTCAAGTTTTCGCTTTTGTGATTGCCATACCATTTTAAAACAAGATTTTGATATGATTTTACTAAATCAGATAAATCGGAAAATCGATTTCAAATATGGATAGATCATTAGAATTATTATTTGTCTAAATGAATTGTTAATGCTGTTTTCTTGCCCTTTTTAAAAATGCTGACGTTGTATTGCAAACAGGCATAACATGAAGAAATAGGTATATTTTGAAGAATTGGTTTATCTAATATATTTTGTTAATATATTATGATGAGGATTTTTGGTTAATTTTGTTTGTTGTAATTTATTTTTCTGCAATATTTTTATTTTTGTTACTTTTTATACCCAATGGTATAACTTGTGGACCCAATGGTATAACAAACGGGCTGGATATTCTCAAGTTTAAAAATATTTTTAAATATAGCTAAAATAAAATAAATATATAGCTATAATAATATTAGTAAAAAATAATTATTGCGAATTACATAAATGTCACAGATATGATAAAATTATAATAAAGCCCAAGGAGTGTTATTGTAGTTTTAAAATATTGATCAGAATTTGCAAAATCGAAAATATTTTGCAGAATTTAAATTTTATTTATTTTCAAAAGGCTAAATGTAGAGCCCTCTAGGCTTTGCAATTACTCGAATTTATACTATAGCACGCTAAAATCAGCTTGTCCCAAAAATTAGTTTTAGGTTGGGCTTCAAGTTCACTTAATTTTATTGGACTAAATATAAAGATTTACGATATGGAAAATATTCAGGGAGAGTTCGTAGTGGGGGACACAGTAGTAGGAAAAAATCGGGGGAGTTTTTCACATTTCATTCCCTAGAACCATCCTGTACAAGATTACCGTTGACGACTTACGAATGTCGACATTTCTAAAGGGGAGCAATCATATAAAATTGGTTTTAGCTTCAAAACACAAAGTGCAAATTAAAATCATTTCTAGGCGACTTTGGGACCTTATAGAATATAAAAGAGTCCAATTATATATTTATATTATACTAGCGGACCCGACAGACGTTGTCCTGTTCAAACGTTGTAAATTCAAGAATTATAAAAATTAAAGCTATAAAAAACTATAAATAGTTTGTACTGTTTGGACGAAAAAATATGTAAAAAAATTGCTTTTGATATACCTTACGCCACCACGCGTACAGTTATCCCAACTCGATCTATCAAATGCATGTGAGTGTATCTGTATACCAGGTATAAACTCAAATATTATTATGTTGCGTACAAACTTAAAACCGTCTTAAATAATAGCATGAAAGAAAATAATCAGTCAATCATTTTCATGACAGATACTTATATTTTTTTTATGTACGAAAAACAAATATTCAAATATACTTATTTTTAATCTTAATATTAACAGGAATATTTTTTTTATTTTAATGCGATTTGATGAACAATATTTTTAGTTAATCCCTGAGGGGTATAAACGAACAAACTTGATGGTTTGCCAACCCTTGAACACGTAACATTTAATTGGCCATGCGAAAAGCACGGGTTTTCTAGATCCAACCCACAAATTGAAATTGTTTGGCCTTCTGACTTATTGATAGTCATTGCGAATGCCAAGCGAATTGAAAATTGCAAACGATTGATTGGAATGGGGGAGTCTGAAAGGGGTCACTGGTGTCCGTGCTAGAGAAAAAAATTCATCTTGAAACTTGCCGTTTAAGATGGTAGCTTCAAGAAAATTGCCAATGATGATTTTTATAACCAATTGCGTGCCGTTGCATAACTTTGGGGCATTCAATAATCGAAGCAAAATGGCCAATCTTCAATCGCAAGTTATGTGGTGGTAATTTTCCAGGCAAATCCAGTCAATTCAAGAATTAACAGGATAGTTGACAACTTCCTCAGAATCGACAACAGTGTCGATGAATGATATTTTGAATGACAGTTTGAATGATATTTCAATTTGAATGACAGTTTGAATGACAGTATGACAGTTTGATTGATATTTCATTTCCAGGCAATAACTGTTGTATTTTAAAGTTAATTAGGTACATCGATATCTATATTTTTTGCGGCCAAAATAGCTTACTCATATAGCCACGCATGATTAGCGTAATTAATTTGTAAATCTGGAAATATACTTTCAATCAAAGCATCTTTGGTGGCCATCATGTTGCAAAAATTGTCTGGGGGTCGGATACATTGTGTATTTTCATACAATTGAATTTTTCCGTTACCAACGTTGAGCAATTGTTTGGTGAATGCCAATGCCACTGGATCATTTTGAGGTTGAACAAGCATATTTATGGTTAGTTATAATTTACTGACACTTCGCCAGAGGATTCTTTCAAACATGCGTTCATTTCGTCCGCATATGTAGCACGTGGATGATGGTTCTCATGATGGACCGGCAATGTCTGCCTGAAATCATCGGACAGCAGACAGAGTTCTATCGAGAGCTTCAAGTGACGAAAACTAATATTCCTCAATACTCCAAAACTGACAATTTAAATTTGTAGGTTAAGTTGATTGTAATTGATCAATTCGGGATGACGTAGGTCTGAGGGGCATATATCTATCAATTGAAATGTGGATTTTCAGATTTTGGAAGTGGGAAGAGAATTAAAATTTCGCGCCGTTGTATATTGTTTTAGGGACTGTGAGTTAGAGTGATGTATTTTACTTAATTATTTACGACAATTAGTTTCATTACCGAATATTCAACCGGTAATCAGTAGACAGAACTTTAGTTTTATACGTCTACGAATTGGCTAATGCAATATATTTAAATTAATTAAATAAATATTTTCTATCGGATCAAATTGTGAAGCGAAAAACCACTCTCCAATCAGCTTAATCATACACACAATAGTGATAGAGAGTGGTATAATGGACCAGCCCCCAAAATAATTTTCAATTATACAGTGCATTCTATTTCCCTGGGAGATAACCCGCAACTTTGTCAATTTAACTGTGTTATTTTAATTATGAATTATGAAAGTTAGCATTTCCTTATGTATGTTCCTTTAGTATGGTCCTAAAGCCCGTACTAAAATATGACCTAATAAGTTTGTATACAGTTTCTGACATTACTAGGCTATTGTAGTACCATACCAAAGTACGATAATATAATATAAACAGATGTAATAGCCCCTTTAAAAAAAAGACATGTAAGGTTACAGAAATTCGCATACTGCTAAAAATTGGTACGAATGTTGGCACCATTATACATGAAATCTGAAAAGTCCCCATCGATTTAACATCTGCAAAAATATTTATTCATGGTCAAAGTTGGCAAATATGAGTGTTGTGCGTTTTTTAGCCAAACGGTAAGTTTTATCATAAAAATAGATCTGGCAAAAATTGTAGATCATGCAGTTATTTACGAAAATCGTCTGTACACTTTTTCTACTAAGAGTCACCGTTTCCGATATATAACGATTCAAAAAGTTGAAAAAGTTGTGTTCTTCAGAAGGCAAACGGTAAGTTGTATCATAAAAATAGAACAGACAAAAATTGTAGATAATGCAATTGACTATAAAAATTGTCTTTACACTTTTTCTCCTAAGAGTCACTGTGTCTGAGATATAACGATTTAAAAAGTTGAAAAAGTTGTATGCTATACCCTGCACTTCCATAGTGCACACATATAGAAAATGATAGGGATAGTCAGTGCGCACCTTTTTCCCAGCTAAAAACATAAGTCAAAATTTTTTTAAAAATAAACCGTTTAGCTGAAAAGCCGAAACCCATATTTGCCTACTTTGACCATCAAAAAATATTTTGCAGATGTGGGATCGACGAGGACTTTTCACATTTCATTTATAATGGTGCTCTGAACATTCTTACCAATTTTTAGCTCTATGCGAATTTCTGTAATCTTACCCCTATTTTTTGGGCTAATTTGACCGTGCTGGCTTGAATAACTGGTTCTAATTGCATCTAACTGGAGTTATCTGAAAAATTTCGAGATTAAAGCCGAAATTTCGAGTTTAATGTCGAGATTAAAGTCGAAACTTCAGATTAATATCGAAATTTCGAGTTTAATGTCGAAATGGCTAGGTTAAAGTCGAAAGATCCGGTTTTTACAATTTTTTTAATGTGACCCTTCTACGTTTTTGTATTATTGACATCTAGAGCTAATAATATGTTTCTTTGTTTCAGGTTTGGAAGCACAAGTCCAGGACTCCTCCAAGGACCTGTACTGGTTTTAAACAAAGACTGTATAGTTTTCGTTAAATAAAAGTGAGAAGTGATTTTAAGTGTAATATAAAAAGTACAAACTCTATTATTTAATAATACACACAGACTCCCGAAACGTTTATTTAAAATAAATGTTCCTTATTATTTATCAGATGATTGTATAAATAATGAAATCTGATGTTACGTATTAAAATTATTCGATATTATAGCTGTTGTTTTATTTATTTGTTGGTAAGTTCTTTGTAACCTGTTTTAGCGGTGATATATTGATGCTATTTTATATTTACCTGGTATTATACTACGGCTCTTCACTTTCAGAATGTAGGTGGGTATCATTTGCTGCTGTGTAACATAGGTCAGGGTGACATGAAGTAGTCATTATTAATATTTATTGCACTGTTACACACGTTTTTCATTCGCTATACACCAGTACCTACAGTAAAATCGTAAATTATTTTCGAAGGATAATTAGCAGTTATACAGTTATACCTAATGTTAATGCAGTTATACCTAAGTGCAGTTATACCTAATGTAATTAATATAAATAATAAACAGTTAAAAACTGTCAGTAAATAATATTGCTACAGTAATTTGACGATATAATCACAGCATAAGGAACAATCAGTAGTCTATGTAACCGGCGCGGCGGCGGTGTCTTTGTATTAGATAAAAAATGTGACCCCGCCATTTCTGTTTAGAAGTCGGAGCCGGAGTAAATCATATTTGAGTTCACAAATATAATTTTGCCAGGTCGGCATTATATTTATTTCAAATAATCCCAAACTGATTTTTGTGTTTGATATCAGCTTAGCTAGAAGAAAATACACATACAAATTTAATAATATTGATAATGCGAGTAGATAATGCGCGAATATTATTATTTTTTCACAGTCTTACATTTCGTTTTGTTATCTTGACAAGAGTGGAAAAAAAGTTTTTATGCTTTTTATTTCACTTATTTGAGAAATAAAACGACACTAATATTAAACATTTTTATTGAACCAATTTATTAATAACGTGTTTATAATTTTATAAACACTTTCATTTTTAAAATATAAATTAAATGTAATTGGTATCATCATTGTGAAAAAATATTGTTCATAATAAGTGCACGACTGTTTCTTTATGTTCGAAATACTTTTTTTAAATACAAAAAAGTGACGTTCTCACGTACAAAAAATAGTAATTTAGTGCACATAATATGAAAATAGCTAATTATGTTAATATCTCTACCCATCATTCTAACCGCAATGGTTGGAGTAGAAGTCGGAGATTTGTGCGGGAGATGGGGTGGCATTTTATTATTTGGCGGGCCGCTTGTGCGCTCAGGATCGACTTAGGTTGTTAAATTCTAACCACTATTCGGTGCAGGAAGGTAACCGTTATTTTTTTTATTTAACTGGATTTGATTGATTTTAATTTTATATTAAACTATTAATAAAATTTAAAATACAAGTAATGATGGCGCCATATCATTAATTTATTCTTATTAATGTTTTCAAAGTACAATCTAAAGAACAAGTTTGGAAAAATCTTGGCAGTTTGTATGTATGCATATGGGTCTATAGTGGTTTTGACATCCACTACAGCACTTAGGCCTCATTAGGCCCTTTGTGCGTTCCTCCTATTTGAGTGCTTTTGTTCAAATCATCATATTTATTACGGATGGCTTGGTGGCAAATTCTCTTTACAATTTTTATGTATGATAGCATGGTTCTGAGTTACCGAGATTTATTACTCTGTCCTCATTATCATTTATCTGGGACCACGCGCCCGCGGCAGATGTTGAGTTCCCAGGTCTCAGTTGGACTGCCACAGCCCATCCTCAAGCCTGCCTAGGTCACCCATCCAAGTGCCACCAACAGGCTAAGCTAAATCCCGCACCAGGCCGATCCGACAGCGCATGCCCGAGTTGCGCGCCGATCGCGAAATTAATTTGAAATAAAAGAATACAGAATACATATAACCCATCATCGTCGCCATCACTCTGCGTGATACTTTTTAGCGATTACCACGTGAGTTATTAAAAAGTGCCCTCAGAATTTCGATTGCGATTTATTGAGACGGCCTGGTGCGGGTGCTATTTATTTATTGCATGCGCTATTGAGACGGCCTGGTGCGGGATTTAGCTTAGCCTGCCA
Organism: Tetropium fuscum; assembly: GCA_964058915.1. Classification (NCBI taxonomy): domain Eukaryota; kingdom Metazoa; phylum Arthropoda; class Insecta; order Coleoptera; family Cerambycidae; genus Tetropium; species Tetropium fuscum. The sequence continues at coordinate 402,085 of CAXKVY010001796.1, forward strand.
CCAACGTCCGCCTTGCTTTTGGGCAGTTTACAAAATACTAATATGTTGGACATGGCAAATCCATTACAGATATGTGAACTGGTGCTAATTATATTCCGGAACAAATATCCCATAGCACTTTAATACGCTTTAAAGAAAAATTTAAGGTGAAGTCTTCCAATTCCTCGTGAGCGTTTGCATATTTATATCGCCGTTATGATGGCTTAATTACGTTGTTAAGAGTTTCTTTGATAATACAGATCCAATTTTGTGTTCACTTGGACTTTCTGAAATCGATAACACTGCTGGATAATAGTAAATCTGTGATAATAGTAGTTTGACAATAACATATGAAAACGTAATCAACTTATTCTACCTGAGATACCCTATCATAAATTAAAAACTGCAAAGGACATAGGATATTTAAAATCCTGGGTGAATAAAGAAATATTTAAAATTAAGCAATCAGAACAAATATGATGGAAATGGTGCTCTGTTATTATCTTGGTTATCAAAGTTAATCCTCGGAAAAACATAAACACTAGCACTCGCGAAACGCACTAGAGCACTTAGATCTGTGTGCGGCAACTCTAAAAAACTCCAACACCCTCCTTCTTGTTGGAACAGGTCAAAACAATTTACATCCAAGGGACAGCAACAATTATTCTTATCGAATTTATAAGAACGACTTGTTTGAAATACTATTATTTTGTAGAAATACCTTACAGTAATCCTCATTTCCTTAAAATCCTTCTTTGGATGCGATGATACCCCTTGCTTACGTATCTACGACACCCTAGATCCTGGTTTTCTGCTCGTTATTATTACTTTTTTAAATTACTTTTGATTTTATAAGACGAATTATTAAATTTCTAATAAGATGATTACAAAACGTGGCTACCGCGTAGCGACTTAGTTAGAACTCTTTGCATTATTTAAAATGTCTTTAGTTTTAAATTATTGTTGCATATTTTTCTTCAATTAATTAATGTCTTATCCTGGGTTTTTAAACACGTAAATACTAAACTGATGACTACTTAAAATGTTTGTCACGTGTAATGCGTGGTGATAAGGTTGAACTATATTTTGTAACTGTTGTGTATTATGATATGTCGTGAAGGAAGTCCAGTATCTCAAACAAAATAATGCTTCGTTAGTTACATACCCTATTTGTGAAGCAACAATTCCTCTCCAGCCAATGACATATTATCATTATTTATTAATTTTAAAATTACAATATTGATATTATTTAACACGTATTACAACATATATTTCTCTTTGCACATTTATATTCACTTTATATGTGTTATTCACCCTACTTCTATTTTAAACTAGGTCCGTGATCATATGACAACTGACTTTGCGCGGGGGCTATAAGATCAGTTTAATCTTATAACTATTATTTTCCTCGCTATTTTCTCAATTTTCTCAATATAGATAACTTTAATTAGATGCAGTTTAAAAGATCACCAAAAGAATGGAAGCCTATTTTTTAATCTTCTTCCTGTCAATAAAAAAATTCAATGACATAAAAATTTTGTAACTAAACTATTTACCTAAAAAAAATATCTAAGTGGACACTATGCTTTTTTTATACACCAAATGAATATATCGGACAACCAAATTTAGCTCTACTTAGATATAAGATTTTATCTATACAAATGCTTCTTACAGATATGTTTTATACCTATCAATCAATATGCTACAAATATGTTTTATATATGTGCTGTTTAGTGCTTTATTATATGTGCTGATTTGTCGTATCTTATATATTTACCTACAATACAGCAGCAAAAGGCCAAATATATTATTAATGGTCTGAATCCTGGTTAATCATATAACAACCAAATCATAACGGAATATTTCTGGCGAATGCTGACCAGAATGTCTTGCAAATTAATCATTTTACGAAATTATGGGATAAAAAATCCTCCAAAACTTTAACGTCGATCGTTACATTAGTCATAGAGACATTATCAACAATATTCATATTGAAACAGTACAAGGGAGGACATCGTGAGTGAATAGAAATAATAAATACATAGAGTTATCTAATGGCTAAGTTAATTGTCGATGACAAATAGGATTTTCCTACACCCCACTTATAATATCCATGATTATTACCATTAATAGATTAAAACATCATCCGGCACAGCAACAGCACGACACATTCGTGGTCTCCAGTACCGTGTTGATGGGTACCTCAGAAGCTACTAAAATGGTCATGTCAGCTAAGTTAATTGAAAAAGTAAGGTTCTTTATAATGTCTTCATTTCTACTGTTAGCAGTACGGAAATATCTCAAGGAATGCAGTAGACTTCCATCCTATCAACATTAATTTCTGTACTGTTGGTACTGAGTATATTTATAATTTTTATTATTAACATTAATTGTGGGCATCGCGAGTAATACATTTCATAGATACCAAAAACAAAGATAATCTACCTAGTTACTTTGCTTTAATAAAATTTTGCGAAAAGGTACCTATTTTGATGAACTTTCTTTGCCTCATCTGTTACCGTCACTTTATTAGTAAGGTATAAAAATTTGCTTTAGCACGACTATGACATTATGAAGGAATACGGAACAAACAAGATGATCTTGACGGGCGCTTTTTAACTGCCGCTTCCCACTACCCACTTATCCAGCCTAATTAATCTGATCAACGGAGCTAAAACTGAACTAGATCTTCAGTTTCATATTACGACTGTATTGCTAACCGCATGCGTGTAGCAATAATATCCACCATCCATCACTTCTTCTGTAGCAGGCGCCCTTTGATTCTAGGTAGAAAACTTTGATTAATGTTCTACAGAAGACGCCTCTAGAGCGATCGCCGTGGCAAGTGTGAGCCACATGCTGCGCATAGGTAAATCTAAAGTGTCGGGACAGGATGGACCAGGGAAGTGTTGTACCTAATTAACACATGATGCCATATGTGGACTAATGATTTTATGAGAAAAGTAGCAATTTATGAAATCGATTTGTTGGAAACTCCCTAACTAGATGGTTATGGGCTATACTACAACATATATACAGTTCGTTTTGTTTCGCTCTGTGTTTTATGAGACAGTTTTATGCCGAAACGTTTACGGGCATCACAAAGTGGTGATTTTATTGCTTGACAAATATTTGTTATGCCAGATATGCTCGTTAAAATATCTGATTTTATATGGATACGCAGATACAGATTCTTAAAGTGTAACATTCCATTTCATTCTTGTCTTGAACTTATTTGCATATTTTATTAGGAAATTAGTTATTACATCATGTAAATTAGGAAATTAGTGATTGCATCTTCAATTTCTAAACAACTCCCCTTTTTGAAGAAGTCGGTGTGAAATGTGTGATATTCTTCAGAATCACAAAAATCACCCTGTTACTTACGGATTTAGAAGAACTTGAAATTACACACTTGGTAGGTACCACCTATTTACCAAGTCAAACAAACCATCATCTCTTTTACAAAATCTTATCAGAAATTAAATAAAAATCAGGACGTACCGGATTTTGAAGCTTCTACTTGGAAAAGTGAAGAGCCGAGAACAAGATCTTAAAAAAATATCAGCTCCATTAAATCAAAAGAAATTTGTTTTTTGTGTCGAACTCTATGAGAGTGGATAACCTTAGAAGCTCTTAGAAACCTCTTAGAAAATGTGCTACTGACGAAGTATACAATAATGTTAAACAGTGCGCAGAAAACTTGGAGGAGTTATGGTTGCACAAGACGTACGGTATCATCCAAAATGCTTGACAAACCGGTACATTAAATCCAGATGCAGCACAAGCTATAGGTACTTATCCAGATCAAGATATAGCCATCTGCGAAAATATGGCTTCTGCAAATCTCCTAGTGTATCTACCACAAAATAAAACTAAATCAAAACAAAACTACTATATCAAAAAACAATCTCCAAAATGGTTGATTTACTGGAGATGTATCACCCGCGAAAAGCGAATTGGAGAAATACGCATTTCTTATGTATTTATAAATTCGATTCGTTTCAGTCTGAGGTCGTAAGATTCAATCAAAGCCAGCCAATTGTCAGAGCTATTCTTTTATTCAAACCCAATTTTTCAAGAAGTTTTGTGTATTGTTTCTCGTATTGATGAATTTGACCAACATTTTCTAGATAATATTCTGGAGAATTTATTTTCCTTTTCTTTTTGCAAGGTGATGAAAATGACGTACCAGGTGTTTCCACACTTTTTGTCCCTCAGAAACTTTTCTATAACATCTGTCGGATAGGGCAGTGGCTTTTAATAATGACTGCTTAAAGTTATACAAAGTGGAATAAAGACATAAAACGACATTACCAAAAATAGATATATGAAAGGACATTCGCGATTACAACTTTTGTTTTGCTATGAATTACTTGTCCATTGTCTATTGGGGACATTTTACGCAATGTAATCCCAAAATAAAGACCGAATAACAAATAAAGTAAAATAGTATAACCTCAAAAATGTATATACCTTTATATGGACTAAATTCCTGTTATTTAACGAAAAACATTTAAAAACTCTTCTAGAATACAATTAGCCTACTTCAAAAACTGTTTTAAGAATACTTTAAGAATAAGGCCACTAACAAATAAAAATCAAATGCACCGGCATAAGCAACTGGTTTACCACAACAGCGTATTTAGGTGTGGTTCAGTATAGACGCCACTGGATCGTTAAACCATTCTTACTTCTGGAATCTGGAAATTGTTCGGAGTGCGGATCAGAGATCTACTGCACTTAGTCCCCATTGGGTCCCTTGGGCTTCCTCCGTGATGGAAATGTCTCCCTATGCCATCGACCAGCCTAATGTACAAAAGGTGATGATATTGCCTAGGGGCACTTCACTCAAATTGGCCATAGAAGACCAACGTTCCCCTAATATGGATTCTCTGGTTGATGACACTGCGGGATATTCACAAAGTACATGCTCAACCGTTTCATCTTCTTGTTCACATCCTCGGTAGATGGGTGTAACACTTTGTCTCTTGTATACCATGGGGCTTCTTTATCCGGCAGTGTCCGGTTAGAATTCCTGTTACAAATCGTAGTTTTCCCCTAGACATTGCCAGATAATTCTTCGCCGTCTCTTCGCTGAGATATCTCAAGATATTTCTGGCCAGCTGACAGCTACTTGCCACAACGCATTAAATTTCTTATGGGTGTTTTCCTTTATTATTTGGAGTTTCGCTGCGATTGGTACTTGAAGGACCAGGTCCAAGGATTTCTCAGGCTGGCTGCCTTCTTGCCCAGTTTCTGAGCTTCTTTATTGCCGTTGCATTGTGAGTGTCCTTTGACCCAACATATAGGCAGATGTTATTCATCTGACAGGCTCTCACAAGTGCTTGGTGACATTCCCATGTTGACCCTTTGGTTATTTTATAGTTTTTAAGGGCATCGAAAGCATCGAAAGTTTACGTTACTTTTGCCGAGTTGGACCAACTAGGGTTACTAGGCAAGTTTATTGCCTATGTACATTTTTCGTAATATTTTTTTTAAATTTCACGCGTATTTTGTGCAGATATAAATTTTGGTGATTTTTCAGCAACCATTTTCGAAAAATTTGGGGAAAAATACTAGTCCTAAGGGGAATAATACTAATCTCGGTCGAAGTCGATAATATCATCCATAACACCTGTGAGAAGTGGTTTTGCTTCTATCATGAAATGACGTTTTTTTTGTTCCCGGAAGGCTATGAACTACTGGTTCAGTTTTTCGTCGTTGCCACAAAAAGGAACCTTGTGGGCGAATTGCGAGAAGATTTAATGCTAGATGCAATAAAGCTCTTAAGCCGTGGTCAATTACAACAAGCGGGAATTCCATAATTCTTGCATTTATATTTTTGTAAAATCTAATTTGATGGAGTCCCGCTGCGTGCCTGAAAGCAGAACTCTCCCCAGTTTATATTCCTCATGAAATGGACCAAGCTGCAGAAAAAAGAGACGATCTTAATACAGCATCAGCTCGGCACCACACCTTGTATTGTAGATCAGATAATGGCCGTTAATTTTTCTCGGTAATCACCTTCCGTTAGTAGTTTAAAAATCAATCGGTATCAATTAGTAATTGTAACAACGCGGGAACATTATCGGCTGAAAAAAGTCGTCTGCTAATAAGACTCTTAACATTCAGCTGGTGTCGGTGTTTGTTTTTATCTTTATTAGTTCGTTTAACTTGCCGCCTTATTTAATCCTCTGTCAATTATTCCACACTAATGTGCATGCTGTTCATTACTTATCAAAACTTTTACAAATCGATCCACCGGGTTCTTATCTAAATGATTACAATAAACAAAAAACATTTCTAATCTGCACTTAGTCCGTGGCTATTAGCTGTTTTATTACATACACATTATTAAATACATGAATTAAATCTTCTAATGACTATTTCTTTTAACACATCGCCATTATAATCATTATTAAAATTACTGAGTGTATCCCACCAGTAACTTGTGTTTAGGATACGACTATGGAGGCATAAGTGATACGTAATTTGAAAAGGATAATATTATATTATCATGATATTATATTTCCATGAATATAATATTATTAATTATGCTGAAGTTGTAACTATAGTCAGGTCAGTAGTAAATCAGGTAGTAAATGTAGTGTAAAAGTAGTGTCAGGTAGTAAATCTACAATGTGGCAGAAATTAAAGAGGTGACTTTATACATCACCTAGCTGTTACCCGCGACTACGTCCGCGAGAATTTCACGCTTTCTGAGCCCGCGCGGTAGGCAGCCTTTGTGATATTAAGTCGTGACAGGGGAAAGCGTTGTGGAGACCGCGGCAGCGTGACGTGGGGCGCGCGGTACTGGACACTGCTACTTTAGTTTAGTTTATTATTATTAGAAGATCGAAGATTATTACTCGAAGCAAGTAGAAATATTTGGGAGATTTACGTTAATAATTAATTATTGATTTGTGTTTATAATGAATTATATTGGATGTATACTTTGTATATACCCTATTGGAATCGGATTTTGTTCACAATTTCATGGATTTAGATTTTTTGCGCTTGCGCGGTACTAGGGTTCCGCAGGAGACAGAGAGACAGAGAGGCATAGAGATAGGAGGCAGAGAGAGAGAGCGAGAGAGAGAAACAGAGATACAGAGAAACAGAGAGACAGGGACACAGGGAGACGGAGACAGAGAGACAGAGAGATGGAGAGACAGAGATACAGAGAGACCGAGAGAGACAGGGACAGACATAGAGAGATAGAGACAGACAGACGGACAGTGCTAAATGTAGCATACCATAGCATAAATTAAAGTTGTTGCAAATAAATTATATAATTCATAAATAAAAGTAACAAAAAGAATTTGAAGTATAATAACAAGTTGATAGCTAATCAAAGATAAGTTCATAGATTAAATAGATTATTTTAGTAAATAAATCAATAGATTTTCATATTAGGATGTATATTATAGTGAGCAAATAAGTATAAGATGACAAGATATTATTTTAGAAACAAGTAATCATAATAAAATATTCACATAAAATGATAAAATGTCATGGATCAAAAATTGTTGATAGCTAGAAAATTTTAAAGGACTCATCACTTATGTTTCCTCATAAGTGTTACTCATCACTATGTTTCCTTAACACCAGAAAATAAATAGTATTTATACTAGAATTCGTTTTAACGTGGGAGCGGCTCATACCCCGTGTCTTCGTCTTCCGCAGGTAAAACATGGTAGCTGTCTTCGTCTTGGCCATTGAAACGCTGTCTGAGCCACTCTCACGTATAAAGGAATTCTAGTATAGTTGATATACAATAGTGGAGACAGAAGCACGCTTATTTGTGGATTCTTGTCTAATTCACAATTCATTCATATCAAATATTTAATTATCGACAAAAAGTGATAAGACAAGGCGCGTATTTTGTGGATTCCCGTACAAATAATTCATTCATTTTAAGTTCTTCGATATAAATAGTTTAGTTTTTATCCATTTATCCAGCCATGAAGGCATAAGCACGCACTTTTCAACTCCAGTGTAAACAACTCACAAATTCAAGTTACCTGCTACATAAATAGTGATAAGCAGCCACGGAGGCGTATACTAGGTATTTGAGGTATTTCCGTATTTTCTAGTGATAATACACTACAAATTAGTGTAATTTTTATGTCAATTTATAATACACAAGTAATCCATCGTGTGTTCCCAGTGAAGAGGCCGAACACATGTAATTAAAATAAAATAAAGCAGATATAGAAGCAGCCGGACGTTAGAGATACAATCTCTGATCTCTGAAGCTTGCTGAAAGTACCAGCGATAGCGACACCAGCGCGGCGCACAGTGTGTCAAATCGCTAATCCAGATGGAAAAAAAATATTTAAAAACAAAATGCGTTTTCGGTTGAAATATTGCATTTAAAATATACATCATATTAAACTGAAAAAATCGTTACATTGCATAAACAGGGTGATACATATTTGAAAAGGTTAACTTACACATGATTTGCAACATTAATTACAAGAAAAACTGCACAAAATTAGTCAAAATAAATATTACGTAGAATAAAATAGCCCAAGAGCATGCAGGTTACATACAAGGTGTTTTCTAAGGTGTGCTTTCCTTTTAGCTAAAAGATAGAAGCTAGGTAGAAGTTTTTAACAAGTTATAGGTAAAACAAAATGGATTTTTGGTGGAAAATGTAAGCAAGAAAAACCGTTACACTAGATATACAGGGTGATATGTATTTAAAAAGCTTAGACACGATTCGCCACATCAATTAAATATGTAGGTACAATAAAAAAATTGAATAATAATACAGGTAGACAAAATAAATGTTAAGTAGGATAACGTAGGTTAAGTGTATATAGGTTACATACAGGGTGTATGTAACAGGTTAAATTTATTAATTCTTGACACTTCTTGGCAAATAATATTACCAGTATCAACGAGAGGAGATAGGTTTCTATCATTTAAGCATAACATTAAAGCGAATAAATGCGAATATGCAAACAAACAATTAAACTAACTTTTGAAATTGTGAAAAATCGCTGCTCGTAATGGTTCTATTAAATAAATTTGAACTATTTGGGATATGTAGATAGATATAATAGTGAATAAAACTATAACGTACCTTTAGATAAATTATCCAAACTACTAAAACTGCATATAGTTAGCAATAATTACTACGAGTATATTATATAATGTCTGTCATGTGTCGACTTATACGTTTGTCAAAACTGTTGTCGCAACAAGCCATTTGTTTAGCATAGTACCCTTGATAAATACATAGGTAAAACATGTTTTACTTTCAACAACAAAAGGCAGTATTATGTTGTATGAAATGGCATACCCAATATTTGAATTGATGGATAATAATATTTTACTTTTTTCCATGTAGATTAGTGATTTGACCCACTGTGCGGCGTGGTGAATTTAAATAAACTCAGTGCTTCGCAAACAAACCCGTAAGTGAGATTATTTAAAAACGTTTAAAATTTCATCATTTTCTTTGGCTTTTTTCTTTGACATTTTGTTGAAATTTTTAATATAAGATATATGTATGATTATCCATTTATTTGTGTGTAATGGCTGGCGTAAGTTATTAGTATGTTATCTCAGGTCAGAGTAGGCATTATTACAGTTTTAAAATTCGTGTAAGTAAATAATAATTATTTGCTTTAAATTTGAATAATACATCTGAATGTTTCTAAATGAACAATTTGGAACTTAAATATAAGATAAAAAACTTGTAAGTATAACTTATACAATTTATTATGATTTTTTACAGAATACACCTTGAATATAGACGATCATCATAATTGAAACACGTTTCATATTTAAATAACATTCTATTGATAATATATATTTTGAATCTGTTACCACCTTAAAACTCGTACACAAATTCCCAGTACATATTCCGACTTTATAGATTTCCAACTTCTGAAATGTAATTAATGCGGGGGAAATGAACCGAGTTCAGAGAGTAGTCGAATTTCAGTATCAGAAGCTAAGCAACCGATATGAAGTGTTCTTGGTTTTAGTACATAAGATATTTGCTTCATCAAGAATCTTCTGGATTAATTAAATTAAGTGAGTGTTTCTAAGACGCATTATAGGAACGATAATAATCAATACCAAGAGAGAGTCGCAAAGGCTCCGCGCTTTGTTCCGAAACATAACTCGGGATGCGAGAATCCGATAAAGCGATTATGCTCTCTGCGCGTATTTTACGGTGTAATGAATAATCCTGATAAAAGCCAAGTGCATCGTTTAATATTAAGTCCACTTTCGTGTTGATATCCAGTTACTTCAATTTGTGATTATTCTCCAGCATTAAAATAAGTAATATTGCGGTTTCAATATTTTAATCAATAATTCCTTCACCGAAGATCATACAAGCACCATACCATAAAAATAAATACTAAAAAAAACGGAAAAAAATTACATCTTTTATTAATGAGATTGAATAATTTAATATTTTAACTATGACATATTTCAAAAATGGACTACCTACTTAATGTTAAAGGCATAATTAAATGTCAAAAGACAACATCCGAAAACAAATACCATGATAATAACAATTTTGACGAAAACATCTGTAGATTATCATGACAATAAATCTATGATTTGACAAGACAGAACTTTGTAAATTTTATTAGAAATACTGATGGGGGAATTTTTCTTTGGCAAAAGTAGTAACAAAGCCTTACTCACTGTATTTGAAGCTTTATACTTTTTGATTTATTGATTATTGTGGGTAGCCATAATTATTGTGTTTGCTAGTGCTTCTCGATAAGCGGAATTGTGTGAGACAAATTGTCTGAGAGAGAAATGTCTGAGATGTTGTGGATGAAGATTTTTTTAAATTCCTATTCCAAACACGAAAACAAATGTGATACAGGAATTGGTGGTCATAAATAGTAATATTTCGGAATATAGAGAAAATTTAGTAGATATTGTTCTACAGAAAACATCTATACCTGCGATGAATTACATCCATAAACCATAGATTAGTAGCCAAAATCGTTTGCCAATTCCTCACCAAGCATGGACCGGTTTCGAACTTATTAGTTCGAACTCATCAGCACGCTACAGATGTGGAGGAGGCAAATGATAAAAGCCCATAAGCTAGTCTGGATGTTGATAAATGATGATTATTAAATGGTCTGTGATCATGATACTACATCTAAAACGATTATTAATTCTACATTGTGGTTCTAATATTGGATGGGTTCCTAATTGCCTAAATCTCAGTGGATACAAATTGGAGGATTCAAGCGTTGACTACCACAAAAATATGAATTCTGACATTTTTGAGGAGTGGTTTAAGAATAATTTACTGCCGAATGTAGAAAATAATAGCGTTATATTTAGTCATGGATAACGCCCCATACCACTCAAGAGAAGATTCCGAATTCCGAATACGAGCACGATAAGAAAAAAGACATTCAAGAATTTTTAATGTCACACAATTAAGAATTTAACAAAAATTTACGGCTCAACTTTTGAATATCGTCAGGAAAACTTTTTTTTCGAAAAAATATGTTGTAGATGAAATGTCTAAAGCTCATGGATACACTGTTCTAAGATTAGCTCCGTATTTTTGCATCTTCAATCCAATTGAATTAGTATGGAGTCAACTAAAACAAGGAATTCGACGAAACAATAAGTTTCCCAAATTTGATGCAAAAGGGATTGAAGTTATAAAATCGGAGGTAGAGAAAGTGTCATCGAATAAATAGAATAAATCCGTAGGGCACGTAAAAAAATTGAAGATGAATACATCGAATTTGGAAGAGCAGCAAACGCTAATTAAGACCGGTTTGTTATATATATAAATGAAGGTTCTGAAGAAAGCAGTGGTTGTGACAGTAGTGATAGTGACAGTGAATACATTATTTATTTTCCAACCTATTAGCGTTTATATTTGTTTATATTTTCATACCTACATTGTGTACAGTGTACACCTGTCTTGTTTTATTTTTACTTTAAAAGATATTTTTTAAAGGTGTTACTTACTTGAATTTATTATAAATAATTTTGTATAATCGTTATTTTTATATTATTTATTATTTGTTACTTAAAATATTTTTTTTTATGTATTTTATAATCCTTTGGATCCTTTCAACCCACACACTTATAAGCAAAGTATATAAATTAAAGTTATTTATTTTACTTAATTGAAGAATAATTGAAGGTAATCCTTGCAAGGAATATGCTCATACCTCTACATGGTCCTTGCTGGGCAATAATAATTTGTATAAAAAAATATTATTGGCTGGTATGTGCTCAGTTTAGCACATACCTAATCAATCACAGACCAAGTGTAATATAATAAATATAAGATGTTACATGAAAACTAAATACGGTCCTGGGTAAGCACGCGTGGCTTATTTCTAGGGATCAGCGGCTCCTTTTATCGATATAATGAGGGTTTGTGGCTCGGGTTTTCATGTCTCATATTTCGATGTTACAAACTGTACCTATACCATCTGAATAACAGGATCTTGGTTTACCGAATGTTTATATATATATATATATATATATATATATATATATATATATATATATATATATATATATATATATATATATATATATATATATATATATATATATATATATATATATATATGATTATACTGGAGCCGACATATTAAAAATAGAGGCATATGAGTTAAAAATCTAATGGCGTAGCAGAAGAGTTCGTCGAAAATTTTTTGAGCAAATAGAAAAGATCTGAAAACATCATACTACAAAAAGAAACATTTTCAGATAGGAGATATTTTCTGAAATAACTTGTATGTCCAATATGTATGTCCAATAAAATCAAAAGAATAACTATGTCTTCAGTTCTAATTTATTGGGAAACGGTTTTTTGCTTCTAACTATTAATAAGGACGAGTTTTACTTATTCATAATTAAGACATTTGGAAGCAGCATATATAGATTTTTCGAACAAAAGAGCTAAAGCAACCGAAGGAGTATTTATAGTGATGAAGCAATAAACATTTCGTTCGTGAATCAATTAAATAGACAAATAAAAATTGGACTTATTAAAAATAGCATACATACCAAACGTACATGCCTTCGAGATGCTATCATTTATGACATTAATATTTTACGTTTGAAGAATGAGAGGTTGTAATTACGTCGACACGCAGGGATAAATCACGATGTCTAATCAGCGTTAAGACAATTGTGGATTGTGGCCGAAAATAGCACACGCGGCTCACCCTAAGCGTTAATATTTTTTGTGTCGTCTAGAGGCTCTAGGAATAACACAACTGTTACCACTATACAACCATTCCAAGTCGTTTATATTGTTTGTTGATGGTTCCTTTTGAACTGTGTTTTGTTTTTCCCCCAAAAATACCGAGCTTTCACGGAACTGTCCATAAAATAAGCATTAATTGTCTAAACGTGTAATAATTTTTATTTCACTTGGTACTACATCAAAATACACTTTGTTAACCAAAATCGGCTATTTGAATCTTTTATGGCTGCCTAAGGATGGTACTATTAATAGCCAAATCCCTTAGTTCGCCTTAAATAAGCTGATGTTATTTCGCTTCCCGTCTTAAAATTTCGTTTTCAAACGTCTGTAGCGTGTGTCTCGTGAAAATATTATCTCCGTTCTTGATAATAGCAATAATTAATCTACGGTTCATTTTATCTCTGTTTTCGAATCGATTCTTTGGATCATGATTTCAACGCTCCAAACTCAAATTGTAGAGTTTGGTAGAAATTCTTTTAGTAAACCTTATATAAGGCGTAAAGGAATCCCTACATTATATTATGCTTTAAAGCTGACCATGCAGGGCAGTCTTAACTAACTATCCAAAACTGTGTTAATATAGTTTAAAAAGATATGTGTTAAAAATCACATAGTGCTGATTTTGACAGACCACACCGCGTACACACCTAAAATCTTAACTCGCCGAGGATTAAGACTGATAAAATTTGATTAGCCTTAGCCGAGGATATACTCTGTCACCACTGATAAACACTTGCAATTGTTTAATATAATATATAATTAAAGTAACATTTCGTAATTCCTTGTTAATAACAAATTTAATGATGTTTGAAGTTTGAAGGAATTCGTAAAAGGCAATCAATTTAGTTTTCTTAGTGATTTTTGGATTTAATTTTTAATGAAAAAAATTATCCACCTAACTTAGAGTACATCTTGAATATATATAAAATATTTAAAAAAAAACTTTAATATCTACCGACACACGCTACCGTCAAAATCCCTACTCCGTTAAACAGAGATGCAGGGTCGAGCACAGGTCCGTATTACGTATTTAAACTATTTATACGTATTTATACATATTTTGGTGTTTCTTCAATTAAAATACACGTAAAATACACTTAAAATCGCACTTGTTTATTCACAACACTAGTCACTTTAATATTAAATGATAATAGAAAAATACTTGTTAATAGAAAAATAAAATCATTATTCTTATTTAATCTTATTAAGTCGCGATTTGCCTATCGTGTGGACATGATGATATGCACAAAAACGAAAGAAGAATATCTGAAGATAATGGGAAAATATTCCCCATGGAACCTTTCACAGCTTAATAATAAGCATACACAAACTGAAAGAAATTGGAAGCAATGGTAAGAGCTAGAGGAGGATCGATACGATACTGAATTCAAATTCTTGATGAATTTCTCCTTATTTTTGAAAAACTTTTCATTGACAGTAATCAACACTGTCTTTACTGTATTTGATACTATTGTTTTTTTCGGTTATTTATATACATGCTTTTTGCTGGTAATATCATTCTAATTTATCAAACATTAGTTGGAATAATTTAATTATAATATCACGTAGGTAGAGAAGACCGGGGCACAGTAGTCACTATTTTCGTATTTAATGTTTTTAAACTATAAGCATTTCCCCAATTGTGTAACTGTAGGCGTAAAGTATCATGCATTGGCAGGTACTTATTTTCTAAAATACCACTTCGCTGAATCAAACCTACTAGATATGGTAAGACAATATATTTTCTTAAGAAAATATAACCAAGGGTATATTGGTCACGTTGGTGGGGTCCACTGGCCACTGTTCGTATAATAAAAATAAATGAAAATAATGTGGAAGGTATTGCTATTTTAATCAAAAGGAAGATACAAAAATACATTCTCATGTTTACAAAGATACATTACTGACACAAGCAATCAGTTTTTCCAGTTTTGATGAACTGACCCAATGATGAAAATTGACGAGTTAAGGTCAAAAGAAAACCTCTCAAACTAGGTTTACTTTTTACGGCTGGTTTCACGAGAATGCGTGGGTTAGTTTAGGTGACAGGTAATGTTAGATTTTTTTAAAATTGCTACGTCTTCAAGAGGGGGAAAAACAAAATTTCTTGTCTCAAAAATGTGACAACAATCTCAATACTGCTTCGGATTGACAACACTTTTCCAACAAAATGTTTTATAATATTTTTTCCTGCAAACCTCAAAAATATTAAACTGCCTTCATCAATTCTATAAAATATAAATATAAATTATTGTTCTTCTTCGTTATCTATGTCAATTCCATAGTTCCTGAATATTTTTTGACTGTCATCCAGAATAATTATTACCCTATTTTCCTACCTCTTTTTTAAGATTTGGAGTATTTATCAAAACTTAGTCTTTTTTTTCTAGTTTGACAATTTTTAGACAAACCTGAAGACTGCGCAAGGCCTATGGTGCATTTTTCTAAAAGTTTTAGGTTGCTGTATCGGCGTTGCTCTTGCCAATGAAATCGCCTCTGGCGTCAGTAACGTTAAAATATTATTCCTTTTCATAAAGGAAGTGAACTCTGCCTGCGCTTTTATTCTCTTTCCAACCTGTTGGAAGAACCTTGTTGTTGGATGCAGCAAGTTTGCATGCAATTTTACGAGCCTCTGTGGGTAGTAAACCGTAAACCATGATGCAGTTGTAAACACTGTAATATTCATAAACAAATAATCAGCTAATATGGCTGCTTCGTTTTCGCTAAATACTTGACGAACATTATAGGTTCGCGACATTCCTGGAACGTCAGCCCATGTTACATTTTGCAACTCAATATCTGAGTCTTTGCATTTTTATATATCTTGTCAAAGTTGTTCTTGATATATATTGTAATCAATAGCTGCTTGTTTAACCGAAAGCCCACCATCTAAAAGATGACAATATTGTGTCTGTAATATTTAGCCACCAAATATATGTTTCAAGTAACTCAAATGATTGTTACAACATTTACAAACTGGATAGAAATGTGTCTAAAAATAAAGATTGGAACTTGAAAAAATAACATACCTCTTATATAATCACTAATTATTATCAATGTTGTGACACACTAAATAATTTACAATGCACTATAAACATCCAGATTTTACTGTTGGTGTAGAACTGAATGCATAAGATGGCCACTACTACAGATTCACATGTTGGTTTCAACGTTAGGCACGTTCTGCGATAGATGGTGCCCTGATGCTGGTAACTGATCAATTCATTTTCAAATGTTATCAATATGCCCCTCAGGCCAATGTGTCCCGCTCAACCCTAATATGAATTAAAACTGATAAATTAATTAAGTAATAATGAAGAGTTTTCCTGACGGATTATTTATTTCCAGTAGTTTACAGAGCACGGAAATACATAATCACATGCACTTAAATTAAAGTATTAAAATAATGAACCAATAGTAGACAAATGTCAATGATATTAATTAAGTACAATAATTAATTAGGTTGTTTTACCAAAAAATATATAATTCCCTAGAAAAACAATAAATTATATTTAAAAAAATATTAAACGAGCCATAAATTATAGCCATTATGCACGAAAGGTGACGTTTCCGTCACTAGCCGTAGGCGAATGGTGCGAGTTGTCCGAGTGAATAACGGCTAATAATTATTACTAGTTGAATACTATACTTTGTCCACGACCATTATACATTTCTTATCTTAAACGAGCTGTTTTTTAGTTCTTAGTGCATTTTTAGGGAAAATGTTACCAACAATTAGGGTACTGCGAGGAAAGATGGCGCCCATTTTTTAAAATCAACACAAATCCGGTGTAATAATAAATATAAAACAAAGAGATTTAGGCCATAAACAGGCAATGTATTAAATAACGACCAATTACTTCAAATAGGATGTAAAAATGTAATGTTAAATGTTGGAAAAAAAGTTTGTTTTTTCTCGTAGTTGGGTTATCTCACCTTATGTGTATAGCAGTTTATTAAATGATATGGCGTATTTATTTTTACATCATGAACTCATACTATAATGACTCCTGAATAATGAAGTATTTTAATGAACTATATTAATGTTAACAAACCAGGAGGGAAACAGAACTAATTAAATAATACTCAAAACAATATCCACAAATAAAACCATCCTACACTATCTAAATGGTTTTCTTCGCTGATTTTTTCCCCACAAATCACAAAAATTGGAAAACTTGGTGCAGCCTTCGTGCAATCACAGTTTGCACTTCAGGAACTTTAACCAGTCTTCGTTCTTTTTAGTTTGACTGTATTCTTCTTTATATCCTACACAAATGTGTGATTCATCTTCACAACTTGAAGAATCGTCATACCATACTTGAAGAATTGTCATAACAAGTTCATCATCTTCATCTGAAGATTCGGAAACGTATTTTTTCTTTCTCTTTTCAATTATTTTTTCAGTTTTTAAATTCATTTCACCACATTTTGAATTTCTGGCCTTTTTTCCTTTCGCTTCAAATTTTTGTTTTTTTTCTTTGATTCGTTGCTTGTTAAAGCAGACGCAAGTTGTTTGCTACATTTTCTGTACTGGAGATATTTGGACTAGCATTTTACTAGGGCGTAGGCTCTTATTCAGACCAATTTGAGAAACCTAACTATGGTGAAATTGACAAACTCCTCGCCGTGATGTCACTTGAGGCGTTTTTTATATGAGATATATTATGCGGAGGATGACGCGATTGTGTCTGTGGTCCTTCTTCGAAGGATCAATCGAGATTATGCCTCTTGCTTTGAATGAAGACAGAGCATGTTTAAGCATAGGGGACTTTTCCCATGCCACCGGGGCAACTAGTTGTCCAAATTGAACTTTCTTAATGCGTCTACCGGGATTTGCTATTAAACACAAATCGCTTCATAATAAAGCATCATAATAAAATGCTTTCAATTGCCTAAGAAACCCTCTCACCAAAGGCTGCAAAAACTGAGTACCTACTGTGACTCGGCAAACAAAATAAAATAATTTCACTCTTAGCTGCATATTCGAGCATTTCTACGTTACTACCATGTGAGGAGTGTCCATCTAGCAGTAACAATACTTTTCCTGTTGGTTTCCGAGGCACAAATTGGTCTTTCAGCCAGTTAAAGAATATTTCATTATTAACATATGCAGATTTCTCCGACATATAAACCTGCCGCCATTCCATCTTAAAATTCAGGTTTTTTATTTTTCCCTCTGAACGCACATTTTGAGGGAATATAGGATCCTTGCCAGGGATCCAGTACTGCAACATACAATAACCGAAATAGTTTCCTTTTTCAGCAGACGTAACTGACACGACATTTTTCAACCCTTTAGCAGCCATCACGTGTTCGTGGCGGTTGTTTAATAGTAAGTCTGTTTCGTCGATATTAAAAATTCGTCTGGACTCATTCATTATCCCGGGTTCATTCAAGGTACCTGTCCAAAAAGAGAAAAATCTCCAACGAACGTGCTGCAGAAACTCATCCAGATTTTCGAATCGTCGGTGCCTTATTTCTTCTTAACTCAAAAACCATAGGACGCACAACAGATCGTGTAGGTGCAAATTCCTGGTGCTGTAGCTTTTTGATATGAGCTACTATTTTGGTTTATATGAGCTCATAGAACTGATGGAGGTCCAAGGTTTTTAGTTTGAAGGTCCCTGTTTTTCTTTCGGCGTCGCAAAGTACCTCCTTCGGGAACATCAAATTCACGACCTGCCTGGCGGATACCCATGTCTCCCCTGTCAATAGCACTTACTGCTGCAGAAAACTGTTCTATTGTCCATTCTCCACTTCTAACGTTCCCCTTTCTTTTGCACCGTGTCGTCATGTCTGTAAAAAATCATTATAAAAAGTAATTCAGGCGAAATATATTTTTAAATGCCTTATCCCTCAGCAACAATATAAAGCAACAATCAAAAAATTTAAGTACATAATAAAAATACGATGTAACATACCTGTATCCTGTATGCTATCTGAATGTAGATGATGCAAACATTTTCAGTAATCACTGGAATGAAGTAGTCTAAATACACCCACTACGACGCGACGGCGACGCTTCAAAACAAACTGCAAACATATGTAACTATTCGATAATGCAAACCAGTATCGCAGAGTATTGCCAGATTTACCATATGAGCATATTCTTTACAAGAATATTGACTGCGTAATCTCACCCAATGCATCCACTCTCCTCGACTTACCCTATTATATGAAATAAATATATGATTAATTCTTAATATGACTGCAACCGTGTTAGTCAGGACTTGGGACCAAAGTAAATACAGAGAAAACAAAAAATAGCAAAAGAGACTAATGAGGATGTACTTCATAAAATTCTAGGATGTGCTCGTATAAAACGACTCAAAATAACGATTCACCCGGTATTAAAACTAATTATGACTGGATATTTATACTTATTAACCTATACCAACAATTATTATCTTTTGGTGGATTACGTACTGTTATATAATATAATTTATGTATGTTTGTGGTAATTTATGAATTTTTCTGATAATATTGCTTACTAGAGAACTATTCAAATAAAACGCAATCTAACTATTATTTGCAGGTTTGTTTGTAACGAGGTATGTACTCCTAGATATTTTGAATTCCATAGCTACACATTTATGATTTATGTTGGAATATATGATAATTTAGTTTTCATAGTAGGTACATTTAGCAATTTTCAAAAAAAATAATCGCTGTATCTATGCAAAATTCACTTAGGAATTTCTAGAATCCTTTACAGGTGGCCCACAAGGCGAAATATATAGTACTTCCCCTTGATAAAAAACGCATATTTATCAAAGCTTTAAAGTTTTTTATCAGTTGTACGTACTTATGTTTTCCCGTATTATGTAGCTCATTTATATTTTGTCAGATAATAAATAAGCTCTTGAAGTGAAAGTGTATCAATTAAGGTGTTAAATCACTATAATTGATGGTATTGCGTGCAGTTTACTTTTTACCAGCTTTTCGACTATTTTTAGATCTTTATAACTTTACTAGACGTGACTAAGAGAATGCGTTTTGTTGTGTATTTTTATCCCAGCGATTTGAGACCAAACAAAAAGGGTGGCAGTTTACCTTTTAACAGAGGTCGTTCCCACAATTCCACAGACCATATTTTAAGTACAAAGTACAAATAAATCATTAGCACCCAAATAACATTTTTGTAATTCAGATTTTACATGTGTAGATATTTAATGTTTATGTAGATATAATTATAGACCACTGCAATTATATAAAAACGACCCCCATAATCCGGACAATATTTTTAACAGGCTGCACATTTTTGTAAATGCTCAGAACAATGCCCTTATTGATATCCAAAAGTTCCCAAAAAGTCAGAGTTGGGGAAAAACCGCCACCACACAGTGGGGCGTCGTGTGGACAAAAATCAAAAAAGTCACGTCGCGATTATAAAATTGTTAATACACTGCTGGCCAATAAATTGGAATAATTCAAAGTTTTAATGTAATTTTGAATGCACATATCTTCTAAATAATATGGAATATCAAAATACGGTTTTCCGGACGTTTTTGGAAATTTCATTAGTAATATATGGCCTGAATATCATCTTACTATCGTGCTCAAAAATGGAATATACGGGGTGTGTTTAGTTTACACACCTACAAAAAATCAAAATTTCATTATTACCGGGAATTTAGGAAAAACAAAACCGAGATAAAATAGTATAAATATCAAGGCGGCCTATGGATATCACGCTTATTTTCAAATATACAGGGATTTAATTGAAATTAGGACATTTTTTGAAAATGCATCTCTTACTGTTTAAAAGCAAAGTGGGTACCTACCTAAGTAATGGATTTATTTCTTGTTTTCAAGTAAGCTTGCATGCTTCTAACTGTCTCAGGAACTAAAATTGTCATTTCTTATACATGGTGCATGGGAAAACATTTAATAAGCATGTGTCATTTAATAAGCATGTGTCACATTTAAATATTTTAAGTTAGTGAAGATCTCAGACGAATATCTCGAGGAGGTTTTTATATTTATCTTGATCGGATGAGTATTATCATTATTACAATTTCGCTGTAATTACACGGTAAATTCGTATATCAAACATTTAAAAACCTGCGGTAGTAACTAATGAAATGGTGCGCGATTGTGAAAAAGTTTTCTCACAATCAAGTCACCACCGGATTACCTTTGCTAATCGAAATTCTTCAATTTGTTCTAAGATTTCTCGAAAACATTTCAGATAGAGAAAAATGGTTTGCAAGTTCCTATCTTAATTTTATTAGAATAGTTAATATAAATCTTAGCAAGCTGGAAGAGATAGTTTAATATCGACCAGGCTCGCCTCTGTTAAATTAGGCCACGAATCTACCAATAATTTTAAGTAAGACCAAACGTTCTCTATCAGATTAAGATCGGGTGATTTTGTGGGCCAATCCTATGCACGCGGTTTTCTTCAAAAATCTGGTTAACAATATGGACGCGATGAGGTCGGGCAATTCGCAAAGGGAATAACTATTGGAACCTATTGGGAATATAGGGTCAATTGGAACATTGACCCTATAGCGATGAGCTAAGGCAGTGTCGCAGGTAATAAATAATTCTGTTCTAGCATTCCAGTTCACTCCAGCCTCAACAGTAATACGTCTTCCACCAAAAGCCTCCTGAGCTACCATATTTTTTTGGCATATCTAGAATTATCTTCCCGCTACACTAAAATGCTGCCATCAGAATAAATCAAGTTAAATCTGATCTCATCGGCGTAAAGACAGTTTTTCTTCTCTTTTACCCAATGCAAGCGATTACGACCCCACCCTAATCGAGCTGTCTGATGACGGAAAAGTAAGTAATTTTGCTCGACGTCTGGCTCCAGAAAAATTTTCATATGCATATTTAAGGTAATAGAATTACAAAGTGGCATAAAAACAAAAATAATCCATTCTTTTAATACGTAAATTTAATTTCAAATCCCTTTTTCTTCACAGATTTAAAATTTTAAAATTATCGTTCATTTTAATGATACAGGGTTCTGCACACAGCTTATTTAAATTTACAGACTTTTTGTGACACATGCTTCTTTAATGTTTTCCCAGTCACCATGTATAAGAAATGACAATTCGAGGCATGCGGTTATTTGAAAATAAGAAAAAAATCCTTTACTTACTTTGTCTTTATACAGATGCATTCTCAAAGAAATGTCCTAATTTCAATAACACTCCCGTATATTCGAAAATAAGAGAGATATCATAGACCGGCCAAATTTGTTTTTTCTTATTTGTTAATTTCCATAGACATCATAGTATACAAATTTTATTTCGATTTTGGTATTCCTAAATTCTTGGTAATAATGAAATTTTGATTTTTTTGTAGGGGTTTAGTTTACACCCCGTATATTACTTTTTTGAGCACGACATTCAGGCCATTTATTACCAATGAAATTTCCAAAAACCTCCTTAAAACCGTATTTTGATATTCCATATTATTCAGAAGATATATATGCTTCCAAAATAACATTAAAGTTTTCAATTATTCCAACTTATTGACCAGCAGTGTATTTATCAATTTAGGAATCCCTAGTTAGAAAAAAAGATGTTGGTAACATTCAAATCGAGTGAGTACCCCAACACCCATTGGTTAAAAGTCGTATTTAGTTAGTTTCAGTGACCTGTCGCTGATGGACGAGCAGATCCGTGTCTTCACCTACAATCACAGCAGTGATTTTTAATGTCCTGGAAGTTCCGGCTGCTGTTGATACAGTCACCATATCAGCGTCATCTTCTGCTTGTATAACATTGATTGCTGCCGTTCCCAGGTAACATAGAGCCGTCATAATGACGCCTTCTTTGGTACTTATTGGTCGACGACGTCAATAACCAAAACATGACGTCCTTTTGATGATATATCAGTCAGTAGTAAATCAGACGGACGTGTGATGACGTCATATTTACGACAAATTATTACTCATACATATACGTCTTTAAGACTGACGTCAAATTGACGTTTCATCGAATATTAATATCATGACGAATAAAATGAATTGCTAACTAAAAATAAAAACAAATATTATGGTGATATATAATAAAAAGCGTGATATATAATAAAAATTAAATAATTTTGCGGGGGACTCTTATTGGCGCCGCTCATTGTTTGTAAACTGCATGTTTAATGGTGCACAAGCATATTCAATCTATTTTTCTATTATATAAGTTGATTTTAATTTCTATGGTATTACAGATGCAGTACGGCGTCATTTAGGCACAATATATACGACCTTAAGTAAGGTCAGAACTCAGAAGTCGTCATCTTACTTCATCTAAGGGACGTGACATTTTGACGTCAAATTAAAGTACCCCAGGCGTCAGGTACGTTACCTACGTTAGAAATGTGACCAAAAATAGACGTATGTATGACGGCCCTATGTTACCTAGGTTACAAGGTGGTTTGATAGTGGAGTGATGAAGCGCTTCTTGTTCTAGTTAGATAAAAATACTGATCTTTCTCAAACTTCTACATAAACATTATGTGTCTGTACATAAATTAGATTACTTGTATTGGACGTTTGCGTTGTGAAACTTATCTTTAACGACTTTATTTATTTAAATGAATGTTTTAAATTAATGTCACTTTCAGTTAAAATCATCATTAACCTTTTTGAGATAATATGTAAAGAATGGTCAAATTCCTAATATATAACATCTTTTTTTTTATATTCGTGATAATAATTGAAATAAAACTGTTGTTGTAACGCCCAAAACTCATTTAAATTATATTTCCTTGAATGACCTCGCTAGGACGATTACTTCAAAAAAGATCAGCCAAAACCAGAAAAAATCAAGATGGCGGCCGTTTATTCACGATAGCGGCTTTTCCCCTACTCGGACTTTTTTGGAACTTTAGGATGTCAATAACATCATTGTTCTGAACATTTCCAGAAATGTGCAGAACATTTTACTACATAATTTCCTTGTCTAGTTATATTTCTTCTCAATTCATGATTCTTTAAATAATTAAAAAAATAAATTTCGTTTATTTTTCTGCAGCTTGTATTTTATTGTGAATGACGTTTCTATCAGTAATCATCTTCAGATGACTAGTGGAGAATTATATAAAATTAGTAAGAAGCGATCGTAACTCAAGTTTTTAAAATCAGGGACTGAAAAAGTCCAAAAAATTGCAGGCCAATACCACAATACAAATTAGAAATTAGAAAAATCCACAGATAATCTACTAATGAGCAATATCCCTTACCATACCGATCAATTAACACCAACACAACCATAATAAAAAAATATGTGGCAGTGCAAACATTATTCACATTGTATATATAGAGATGGCATTATACATCAACGAGTTTTGGTTAGATTAAATCATAGTACATTATAATAGCAGCGAGTTAATCGATCTACTTACCCGTCACAAATAATACGTGAGCCACCTAATCCTTTGATCTTAAAAATAAACATTTTGGATGTGTCAGAGGTTTGAAATCTTCTTTCTTATAGTTACGCCACGAGATATAAAATGTGAGAAATTGAGTTCAAGGTGCAGGCAGTAAGTAGTCTCTGTCCTGTAATAGTCTCACATAATTATAATATTTGTATGATTTCAATAAATAATCCGTTATAAATATACATAATGATAAAAATGTCTTACCCATTTTGTCTTTGGTTAGTTAGTTATAAATGTTATGAAATGATTTTGCCGAAGAAAAGTGTAGAAAGAGGGCTATGAAAAATTTGTATTGTTTCTTTTTTATGATTATTATTTTGTAGTTTTTATTCCTACGGTTGAAGTATTCCCAATAAAAATATAATTTTAATTTTTAATTATTTAAGGGGGCGGCAAAGGCATGTTCTTGGGTACCAATATCAACAAATAAACAAATCAACTGTACTTAATAATTAAGTTAGTTACTAGTTGCTATCTTAATTGTAATATATTTTTTTCATTACCCTTCCTTATTAAAAGAAATTTTCAATAATGTCACAGAGATGTGCCATTTTAAATTGGTTGAACAATTTTCTAATAGCCTCTATCCATCTTTCCAGTACGATATAATAAAAATTGGGGAGGCCTGAGCCTGAAGACAATAGGAATCAACTCGCAGGACAATAAATAGTGGTGAGAGTTGTAGTGCGGCATGTAAGAACCAATTTACAAACATTCCTTAAGATGTCGGTAAATTTCAAGAGAGAGGCGATGGGAGTTGGAGATAAGTCCTCAATCGGTGGACGAAAGTCCCGACGTACCTTCTTTTCTAACTCGCAGCCTGCTCTGCACATTCCTCGCGATCCTCGCATGCGTAGCCATAACCGAAATGCCGGCAAAAATGATGGAATCCACCGGGTCTATGCCAGAGGTACCATTATTACCGCAGAACGCAAATTGACCGAATTAAGAGAATTAAGTCATGGAAGCATCCCATAGGAAGTGATTTATATATACTCGCCAGTTTATTCATATTATTAACACATACGTTACATTTTCCGCATCCCTCATAAATGCTTTTAATTTCAAGTGAAATGCGAAATATGCTCGATTGCACATTGCTTTAGAATGCTGGGTTTCGAAACTAAACCCAACAAATCGTTTCTATACTAATTATTCCGATTCAGTGTTATACAGGTCCTCTAATGAACTAAGTTCTCAAATCCTCGAACTATATTATTCATGTCACGATATATGGTTTGGTACCTTCAACAGACATGAAAGCACAGCAGCTCCAAAAACGAATAAATTTCAGAAAACTGGTAACTAGTGAGACGTCAGCCTTGAAACGTTATAAAAACTGAATTTAATAAACATTCGGTCACTTACAGAGTTGTCAACAGGACTTATGTTTAATGTATATAAAGACAAACCTTGCCCATGAAGATGACTCTGAAAACTAGTAACACGGATTAAAAGATTATAAAATATAGCGAATAAATGATTTTGTTATAGCAGATTCAAAAGAAAAACCGATGCACGTCATTCGTGACATAAGAAAACATCGCCGAATTTGAGTAAAAGCGGGTACAGCACATGTTTGTAAATTATTATAGTTTTGCTTATATTTGTGCTTGTGATTGTCCCTATATTGCGATTGATAAAAAAGAAACTGCAGTTGAATTTTTGTTTATACGAAACTGCCGAAGCAGAGGCTGCGCTGCAAGGAGTTTGTAGTAAATTTGATGGAGTATTTTGAGACAGAACGTGAAAATAATAGGACACTTACCTTTGACTGCTGTTAGAAAGGTACCTATTACTATTTACAATGTTTTGGTTTAGTTTTTTATTCTACCCCTATTGTGTACCCTTACCTGTCCGCACACCTTTATAAATCACCTCTATCACTTCATTTAATTTGTACTGCTTCTCGTCGCTTCGGTGACACATGTCTATTCCCGGAGCAGATGTCGACTTGTGTCACGACTCAAAAAAGAAAGAAATGATTACACAAATAATAAATGATGATTAACAATGAGTAGATAAGCCGAGATTCTCTGTGTCTTCGCCGATATCTCGTCAGCGGAGGAATTCTTCTCTCACGCTACTTCACGCCGTCAACCATCGTCACTGCAAGGACCGGTCATGTCCTTCAGTGTCTTACCCGTATCTGAAATATATCACTGAACTCGTTATAGCTGTCGAATTGGGGCAATATGTGTAGAAAATTGAAATGATTTATTAATAATAAATTGTTGAAAATAAATATATAGCAAAATATGAGCAATAAAACTGTACATATATCATAAAATAACAAATAATGATAAAAGTTTTCCCAATATAAGAATAAAACTTTCACTTTCTATGTATGGAGATAATAATGTCTTATCCACTAATAATCCAGTCAAATTGTGTTTTTACTAGGAAAGTTTTGGGGTAGTTTTGATTTCTTCCATTCTATGTTTTTAAGGTGTTGAATCCGAATCTGAGGTTTGCAAATAAAATTTCGTAACGCAATATTGAAAAAAAAGGTAAAAAATCTAATTTTTTTGCGGCTTTTTGCTTATAACATAACGTAAATAACATCTATTCAAATTTAAAGTAAGTACATCAAGTTTACTACAAATCTAATTAAATAATATGTTTTTTCTCCGATGAACCATTCGGGCACAAGCGCTAGTTGAAAATTGGCGTATTGGCCGCAAAAACCCAATTTCTCCACTGCAAAACTCGAATTTATTATTAAAGGCTATCAATTAGTAAAATTCCTCCTAATACTCTGCACACACCGTATTTAGATTGTTTAAGTTATTTAATAAAATCCGGAATTTTAAAAATTCAGTTTCGCAAAAGTAGAAATTCCAACGAAATACCTACCTTAATAAAATATTACATAATATAATAATGTAATCATACGTAATATGATATTATTATATTATATTATATATGATTGTCTATTACAATATTATATGAACAAAAATTATTAAATTAGAGGATCCTGGCTGATGATGATTTGCAAACGTCGGCACAGGTTCGGATTGTTCTATCGTCAGCGTCGGGGCTGGATCATGTGAAAAATGAAAGAGGATGTGAAAAAACAACAAGGTGATCATATCTCAAGGCGTCTTTCTTCAGTCTTCTCGATCACTTTATTCCGTCTCCTCTTGGTCTATGGCAATGTAGTTTTCCGGAGTCGCGAAGTTTTCATACAACCCTCCGCACGATAGGTAGTAGATCGGGGAACAATGTCAGGACTGCCCATCTGCATCCACAATTGCGTTGGCAGCCTTTTTACATTTGCAAAAAAAATGCCGAGTATCGAGTCCGGTGCAGAGTTCAAAGTGGTTGCGACTGTTGCTCATCGAGTATGGTTTGACCAGAACCACTGATGCACCTGGAAGTCTGAAAGTAAACTCTCAGTGAATGTTGTCATGCATCAGCTTCGGTGGAGGTAGTGAGTGTAGTGAGGCAATATTCGTTTTACTTTTGTACGATGAAGATATGTATTGCCTGTATCTAATCGGTCATGTTCTCATATGGAGCCATGAGAAACACGTTTACCGCTTCGGTAATCTCGTTTTGGTGTGAATGAAAGTCTTAGAGCATCAATAACTAATTACAAGTGGTTGTTTTTCCGCAGGACTTTCCGTTTCACCTAATTAAACAAAGCAGACATTGTATTACAATAATTGCGGACACAATTCATAAGGATTGTAAGGATATTATTAATTATATCTATATAACGAGAAGTATGCAATGAATAGATGTTGATGTTAAAATATTTAACAAATTGTATAGCTTATAACTTAATATAGCTTAGCTATAATCTGCTTATATATGTACCATATTTATAACTACCGACATTATCTATAATTATTTTTCTTCGCTGTCAAGCCAAAGGCCACGGCGCTTGTGGATATCGATGGGATCCGTCCTATCTATTTCAATTAAATCGTGTTACTTATGTCTTTTCGTTAACTGCTTGAAAGCAAATTTATTATTATGTTTGAGGTCACTCTTTAATTGTTTTATTCTACCGTTTAAGGGAAACATTGTTGAGATATGAGTCAGAAATGTTTTTCCCACATGTGATAGGATTTATAATAATTTGTTTGCTTATTCATGTTTTCATTCTGACTGATAATGCTTCAACATATTCGAAGCTTTGTGAAACATATATGTAAGTCAGCACTGCAGAAATTTTATTGCTATTGGCATTTTATGGATAACTACCCAGTAAATATGAAACATCTAAAGAACATCATCTGAACATTATCTGAAATGTTTCTGAAACACTCCAGCAAACAACCCAATCACCCTCCCTCCCTCTCCCCCCCCCTCTCTCTCTCCCACTCTCTCTGTCTCTCTCTCTGTCTCTCTCTCTCTGTCTCTCTCTCTCTCTCTGTCTCTCTCTATGTAAGAAATTAAAATTATGATAGTTGCAAGAATACGAAACGTCAGATAAAAAACCTATTAACCTATTAACACAAATCAAATATTTTTAAAGCCAAAATTTGTATAGTGACTTTTGTCGAAAAATGTTTGACCATTTGCGATAAAGGTAACCTGAGGGGTTATCTTTATCCTGTGACATCCTGTATCTTATATAATATGTACAGTGTCTGTAGTAACTTTCTTGACGAAACCAACTTTTTAATTGCCCAGCAAATTTTATTTTGAATAAAATTGCTTCTCAGAGAAAAATAAAAAATGCAGTCAAGAATAGAGCCTTATATGGGATGCCAAAAAACTACAAAATTGAGATTATGGGCAAGAGGAAAGTTAATAAGAAAATTTGGTGAAGATCAAAATAACATAACCATATAAATTTAAAAACATTTTCTTGTCTTCATTTGCGTTTAATGGTAATTTTTTTCTGTTTTGCTGAAGATATCTGCAAATATGCTGTTTCTAATGTTTATTACGTACTTTTCGTTACTTACGTAGTACTATTTGTTTTACAGGTAGGTGCGTATTATTTATTAGTCTTAATTCAACCTTATATGTAATGCTAAAGTCATTATATACAAATCATGATTCATTTTTATCTCATCCATCACTACAAGATAAAAATAAATATTCCAGTTCTATGTTAAACCTCAAAGTGTGGACTAATAAAGCTTGGTTAGTTTCATTCGAGACAGGAAGATCCAGCCTTCATCTATATTCAATTCTATTAATGTATAAGATAAAAATAAAACAATGTGAATTATAAATTTATATAGAATTAACTTCTCATTTCGGTTAATAATAATATGCTGATCAATAGAACTGTCCAATTGAAAATATTAAAGCATTAAAAGAAATATTCAAAATTAAAATAAAATGTATCTATTTAGCAATAAGGGCTACGTAAATATAAGGATATTGAGATGGTGTATTATTACCAAAGTAGCATATACATGCTAAATTATATTTCTAATTAAATGATTAATTTAAAAGTTGAGGGCTATTTGCAATTTTTACTTAATTTCTTTGATATAAATACAGTGAAATAATAACTTTTTACAACAATTAGTGTAAATTTTCTATATCACTGTTTCTATAAATGCTTATGAATTCTATTATACAGGGTGATGAGACATTAGACATATTTCGTGGGACACCCTGTTCAATATTTTCCATCATAAAGCTCAGGTGAGTTGTTTTAATAGATTCTGCAAGATTGCGCATTTTAAAGTCTTCTAAATAAATGTATACTAAATACTTTTATACTCGTACATCAATATATTCAAATAGGACAAGTATAAATAGTACCTATACTAGGTAGCTATTTAAGTATGAATGTGAGCACTGCCTATCAAAACTAATGTCACAAAAAGTTACACTAAAAATAGTATTTATTTATGGTAAATTAAATTATAAATGACCCAGGACGTGCACTCATTAGTATGAATAATTAAGAAGAACTACATCCCTGCCCACCAGAGGGTAAACGTAAATGTTAATAAACAGCTCGATTTCAAGCTATATGTACCATAAAATTCATTTCCAAGCGGTAATTTTCCGCCTTCGTCGTGGCGCATACCGCATCGATTAACAGAGCACAGAGAAAAATAAATTTCCATGACGTTGACGTCTAAAAATCAGTAATTAAATTTTTCTCGCTAGACATGTACCCGTAATTTTCCCTAATGAAAATTTATTTGTCTGTCATCTCGGAGCTAAGCGAAAGCCGTTTTAATTTCCTTGAAACGGAAGGTTCTGAAATATTTCTTTTCGATATGTTTTCGGAGAAATCTCTATTTTTTGTAGACAATCAAAACCATGGCGATTATCTGATACAATTTATACTGCTGTAAGGGGTTTCCGATCCGTATGGAGATAAAACGCGATAGGTGAAGACAATACCATGGCTGCAGATGTTGAATGTCCAGCGGCTTCCAGTTCCACAGAATTTATTCTTACATTTCATCTCTCATGGTAAACATTTCGTTTACGTCTATTTATTGGATGGCATTGTTTTCTTCAATTTTGTGCGGTGGTGAAATAAATATAAAAGTAAAACAATTCCAGGAGAATTCTTTATAAATAATTACCAATTGTATTTTTATATTACCAGTTTATCCCAAATAAGTTTTACTTAGGTATAAGCTGTATTAAAATTTGTTGTAAGTATATTTTATGCTTACCTACACAATAGTACGAGTATGTGTAGGTTCACCAAATTGAAATATAGGTGAAATAAATAATAAATAACTGCATATTTTGATATATTTGTATATTATTTAATACTTTTTAAATTATATTTATTTTTTTAAATTTCAAGAATTATAATTATATTTTCAGATCTGAACTTGATATAAGGTAAAAGTTTTTTATCATATAAATATATAACGTAAGGTTGGCCCATTAAGACCAACAAAATTTCACTCTAATTTTCTCTATTAAGTAGATACTAAATTTTAAAATATTATTTTACAAGTTATTTATCCAAAATTAGCACAACTTACAATAAAATGTAATTGATTTCCCATAACTTCATATTTTGATATATTTGTAATACCTAATTAATACTTATAAAATACTAATAAAATCAGTAGCGGTTCGTGCCTCAATGCACTGGGGTTCCCAAGAAAAAAATAATGAGGGGCTGACCCCCTCAAATGGGTCTGTAAAATAGGGAGCGTATACAAATAAATTTACATAAAATATGTGAAATATATAAAATATATCTCGAAACAAAGTAATTAAGATTTTAATAGTGCCCCAGAAATATTATATTATAATATTAATATATTTTCTTCATCACCCTGTCATCACACAAAACAGATCACGAGACAATGGAATTTTGCTGACGCATTATTTAAAACTATTGTTATCGTACTTACTCGTATTAAAACTATCGTATCAAATTGCTATACTTTCAAAGTGCTTTCCTGAGCCACAAATACTTTCTCATGTTTTCAAAAACGTATATATTGATGGAAACAAATGAATAAAATTACATTAAATTAGCACGTGCAAAATTACCAGATTTTATAATATTTTATATCATGTATGTATAAAAGACACCTGAGACAAATGTTGCAAGTTTGATAAATATTAGCAGGTACCTAAACTTTACAACGTATCTCATGTTTTCAACCCTTGCACAGAGTGGTACGGCGAAATATATGCTTATGGATGTTTACAGAGTAGGTATATTTAAACTAATTTGTATGTTCCGGATCCGGTACACGAATTTCTCACGTAAACATCATTTATTATGTAGATACCATAGAGCACATTAATTTCTGTCTTGGGTAATGTTTATTACACAGCCACTTTACTTTCTAATTATGAAAATTAGCAAACTCGTGAACGTAAGAATAAGTTATACGCATAATTTGTCATAAACAGGATTTATTTCCTTTAGAAATAGGTACATAATGTTGCTTGTTTTATTCATTTTGAGGAATTAAGTCTTATATTTTAATGTAAAAATGACATGTTACTCTATAGTGTTTTCGTTTGATATACTAACTAGAGCAAGAAATTGTGCAGCATTTTACAAAGAAAACCTGTACCAATAACTATACAGAAGCGGTAAATCACATCACTATGCAATACAAAAGGATATTTAGTGTTCACAATTTCTTGTGAATAGAACAGTTCGTGGCTTACATATCTGTCCATATCCCTCTTCAACTCATATATATCCCATTTCCCTTCTCGCTCACTTAGAAGACACCTGCATGAACAAGCCGGCGATTTACTGGCTTTACTGCTCAGTGGCGTATCATCATCCGCAAGCAAGGTGAAGTGACTTCAAAAGATCTCTTATTATGTAATATTCACATATGTGCAAAATTTTAAGCCAACAAATTATTTAGTTTTTATTGAATTTATATTGAATATATTGAAAAAATTTTGCCTGCTGCGTGTACCTTAGTGCTCAATTTAGCCAATAACAATTTAAAATAAAAGAAAGAAATTAAATTGCTATTGCCCAGCACGGACCACGGGGAGGCAAGAGCGCCCCTTGCCAGGATAGAACTTGGTTGGGTTACTTATTATTAGTATAGGTAAGACTGTTCAAATTGCGGGCTATGTTATTATTTGCACATAAAGTAACACTCACATTGGTATTTTTCACTGTTACTTATTAGTAGTACTCTTCACAAAAACTCACTCAGAAATTGTCATTAAATGTGAGTAAACCCTCTTCTCATTAAATGTGAAATTTTGTCGGGGCTTTGCTTTTTACTCCTTGATGTGCCTAGTTCTTCCATTAAACTACTCTGTATAAAACCATTATATCATGTAAACACTATACACTATATTCTATAAATGGTATAATACTATAACTATATAATATAACTATATGGTATAACTATAACCAATGATTTTACAAACATTAGACACAATTATTACAAAAATATTCAAGCACTTCTTTTCACTTCACGTACACGTTCGATGTCGCGTTGTAAACATCTACCTAATACGATCATGGACAAAATAACTCATCGAACACCTACAAATGCCACTGAGACAATAATAAAAAATATCCGTTAATACAGCTCGCGAAATTATTCCTATATTATTATAATTATATCTATACCTATATTATACCTATATGCCACCACTCTATAGATATCTTTCAGGCGATACCAGAGATTAAATGTTCGCTCGGAAAAAAAACAAATACACTTGCAGTTCGTATCCATGTTCCATTTTTTTTTGATATATTATAAATTAAATTGAGTTAACATTATTGTTTTTTTATTTTATATCCTATATTAGGATAGTTGAGCGCGCCACTGAGCACCGCATTCTATTAGTTTGCATATTAAACGAAAGCACTATAGTAGCCTCATGAGAGAATAAACATAAAAAACTTGTTTCAAAATTAATTTCTGATGGTTTTCATTTTGTAGATTGAAATTAATATGTACTTAAGAAACACAATTCTTTCGTGTTGACGGCCGAGGTAAAACAAAGGATACTATAATATTATTAATTCTCTAATACTTAACAGTTTTAATTAAAATATATTGCTGGTAGTTAATATTAGAAAAAAAAATATTATTATACAATGAGTTTGTATCAATAGCGTTGTAATTGCCAATACATATATGAATAATAATAATATAAGGGCACTTTAATAAAATGCAACAGAAACAGTGAACTAAATTCAAATGCACATCTCATTAACTTACCACGCTGTCCCTGTGACAACCCGGGGGATGTAAATGGTCGAGCACATGTGTCGGTTGTTTCGGTACTAAATCATGCAAACGGAAGCAGCCCGCCAGTCTGGTCTGCGACTCTTCCCTCAATCCTCAGACAGCTGCTTCATCGACATCTTCGTCAGAAGGTGCTGATAACAAACCGAGGTTCACACGTCCGTCCACTCATTGCAGGCACGGGGTAGGTGAGTAAATTTAGATATAATCTTTCAGTCAACGGTATAATTCAGTGATATGATTTACCATGAAGTGTATATTTACTGTGAAACTGGATTCTTTTAATTAGAATTAATGTTAGTAGTAACTAACCGTCATTCAACAAATTTATGTCTGATGAAAACCTTCATAAAGATATACTGCGCAGTTATTCGATTTTTTCTACTCCTAACTTACTTATTGCAATAACTAGAGGTAATGCAGCTAGTATTAGTATTACATTTCCCAGCAATTTTTGACACCGTATTTTTTATTGTTTCCTGGAGGTCTCAGAAATGCCATTTACAGCATAGCTTGAGAATATTTTAAATGATTCATTGCTCGACATATGATCACCACTTATATGGTGTCAGCTATAGAAGAAAAAATTAGGAATGCATGTTGCTGGATGATGTGCGGATATGTCATTAGTCGTAAATCAAAATATACGACGCTTGCGATTTCTCTATTTATGCATGTACGCATTCATCCCATGCTGTGTGTCGACAGACCGGGATTTTAGATTATTTTTCTTAATAAGAATAACGAAAATAAAAATAACTTTGATGCGAATAATTTTATGCTATTATCAACATAGACTGGAAGCGTCCACTTTCAATTTTTCAACTACAGTTGTTTTACGCGCTTGGATTAATAGCGGCGATCATGATTTTATGGCGCCCCAGGCACATTTCGGTATGGAGGCCTCACCAACCATACTAACAATAATTCACATTATAAATCTATTTTTTTTATGTTTTAAACGAAGCAAAACTTGAACGCAGAAATAAAGTATAGAAATAAAGCAGGATATTATCAGGTAATGATTATATAAATCAAGTATGTGACCTAATTAAACAAGTGAAGCGTAATTATAACAAAATTATAACATTAATGAAAATAAAGGTTATACAAAAAATTATAGGATGCTATTAACTCTATTAATAGACAACAAAAAACCTAAAATATAAAGCAAATACTTACCATAACTAATGAACTCATTAATGATGAGACTAAGATTGATGATACTTTCAAGGATAAATTTTGTAATATTTGACCAGATCAAGCTAAAAAACCCCGATACGTCAACTGGGGCTACTTTATCATATTTTTGGGATATATTCTACTATGCCTGTTTTATTTACTATCATAATCGCTTCAAATAAATTTTAGTATACCTAATGGACCGTTATGGATTGAATGGATAGTAACAATTTTCATATTTTAATCTATTTTTCGAGAAAAAAAATGAAATTGGGGTGACAATGTTACCCAGGGACTGGGGCTACTTCGTTATATTATGGAAATACCATTTAAATCGCGTTCTGTTGAGTTTAGTGACAAAGTAGCCCCAGTAAAAAAATGGTCATGGAAAATACTAGGTAGGAAAATACAAGGTAGTATATATTTTCAAGGCGAAAAAACAAGATTTTCAATCAAAAATAAACTTTATTTATTCAAAATATTGAATTCTTAATCGTAACTGTATGGAAACTGAAAAAATGTCTATAACTAACTATAAACTAAGAACATAGAAAGTATTATTCAAAAAAAATCTATTTAACGATTTATTGGGGTCCTGTGAAGGGTCAAAAGTTGATGTACCCTGTATTTCTTTCAACATGTCTACCAGACTGGCGTCAAGGGAGCGAGAAACTTCTTCACTGGTAGATAAAGCCCCAGGGATTTTTCTTAAAACTTCGTCTGGGTTCATGGGGTATAGTCCTTTTGTCCGAAACCCAGACTATAGATTTTTCTCGACGCTGTCCTTGATATGAACACAGAGCTTTGCAAGTAACGGGGAGAATTGCTCTTTGGGCAGGGTGCCTGTGTAACGACTTCCTTTCTCCACCATTCTAGAATTTCGGGCTACTTTCTTTTAAAGGGGCGAAAACAGTCCACGTCCAGTGGCTGCATCAAATGAGTCGATATATGTGTCCATTGCAGAGCGTGAATAGTTCTGTACCCGTTGAACCCTTCTGAAGTTCCACAGTAGGTACCATTACTTTCTTGGTGCCATGATCATCCGCTATGTTAGTTTCGTCACAATAGTAGATGTTTTGAGAACTTGCATTTAAAAAAGCGTCTTTTACATTATTCAAAAAATCCAACATATCGGCTTGGTCCACAGATGATCGCGCCCGCTCTATGTTTGTGGCCATCCGCACTAAGAAGTTTTTTTTTCATAAAATTGTCAACAAAATCCTCCCCTGGATATCTTTAAACACACTCACTACCCTACCTTGTTTGTCCCAAGGTGTGAATCACTTGTTGCTCACAGTGGGGCGACCGCATTTTTTGTTGTCTTCCAAGACGTCTATTTACAAGAGTGGCCCTTGGGATTTTGATCAATTTGGCTGCTCGTTGTTTGGATATGCCATTTCTGACAGCATCATCGCTTTTTCAAGGTCCTCTTTGGTGTAATTCCTAAAATTCCGCGACCCCGGAGTTTTTGCATAATTTCTTACCATTGTTATTCGGTTAGTATCTGTAACAAAAGGGTTACGCTGCGAAAAAAAAAATAATAAAAAAAACAATATAAAGAAACATCAATGTGGCTGCGTCCGAGGTGACAAAGTTACCTCGGAATGAAGTAGCCCCGGTTGACGGTACCACTTCTAGTCACTAATCTTCATAAATATTTTTTAACCCCAGAAATGC
This sequence comes from Tetropium fuscum, assembly GCA_964058915.1. Taxonomy (NCBI): domain Eukaryota; kingdom Metazoa; phylum Arthropoda; class Insecta; order Coleoptera; family Cerambycidae; genus Tetropium; species Tetropium fuscum. Next base: position 439,210 of record CAXKVY010001796.1, read on the forward strand.
AGAAGAATTAGAACAATAAGGTCGCTAGATTCACACAAAGTCACAGGTATTGATTCACTAAAAGTTGAGGTTTTAAAAGAAATTGCTGAGGCTATATCGCAAGCAATGACTCACTTTATTAACAACGTACTCAAAGGTGTACGCCCCGATGAATTTAAGATATCTGTGATCTGTGAAGATCACTAAATAAGTCCGGATCAAACTTAATTAAGAACTAATAATTAATTAATAAAAAAGTTAATAACAAAACTCCAAAATAATTGAAAAAATAATTGAACCCCGAATAGTTAATTACACTGAAAAATAGTAAACCTACTCAAGATGCAATCAATCTCAATAGCTCTGCAATCAATCTCAATAGCGAACGATTTGGGAGCTATGGAGAGAATGCACAGCTAATAGACGGAAACACCACCTAAATATCGGAGAGCCTATCTGGGTGTGCCGGGAACTAGAAGCCAGAGATTCGATATACGTTCAAATCAGCGACAAATACACACACCTGCTTTGATAGATCTGGTCCTAAGAGCTGTTGAAATCCAAGAATATTTCAGCGCCAAACATGCTTGCATGACGTTCCCATTTCACTCTACCCCTTTGAGAAAGTCAAATATACGAAGGAGGGGTTGCAGTAATTGGAAGTCGGTACCTGTAAAATTGTACATTACTGTCGAAGTTTGCTTTTGATATCGTCTTTTCGGTCTCCATCAACAGAGTAACACTGAAAACGATCTATAAGACCATCAGGAGTTCATGTATATATTTTGCATCCACGAAGCAGCTGGAGTAGGAGCCTCTGTATGAGCTCATACATGAGAGCTGTGTCCTGTATAAACAACCGGGTATATCATCGGGTTGCGTATTTGCATTCTGTATTATTATTCAGAGCCGCTGTATGACGATTCACGGTATACTATGGCTTCTTGTTACGCGTCATATGATATTACTATATACACTGCGATTGAGAGCATAACTATGTTTTAGTGGTCTGAAACGCTTTACACAACGCTTGAATTTAATGGATTGTATTTTCTACTACATTGAACTATACTATGACTCTGTGCAAGAGGAGATTAATATTTTAAGTTGGTTGGGTTTCAACAGGGGTTTTTGGCATAATTTTTATAGAATTTTTTTTCATAAAATTGTCACAGAAATCGCCTCTTAAAATATTTACATCTTGTTTTGTAACACTATGCACATTGCATAATTATGTATTTCAAAAACGAATATAACATGTAAATGCTTTTTCAACTGCCACTTATACTACTAAAATATTAGACAGTAGTATAGAAGAGAACAGTTGTAAAAATACAGTTACCAAAATACAACCGCTGTATTATGGTAATCTTAAATAACTCTTTGTTTATAGTATTTCTATTAACTGTTTTTGCCAATAAATTAACCGTAGTATTACACTCCTTATATATAATTCGAGTTGCTACCATTTTTCTTGTTTTAACTTAATTAAAACTGCAATGTTGGCAAATTTTTCTTGTATGCATCTTTTGGCGATGGATATGTAGAACGTATAACACAGTTAGTGTTTGTTCTATTATTAAAGTCGGCTAGCTACTCATTACACCAAACACTTCATCAACAGTCGGTTTAAATCGAAGTTGTGTTTACAAAACAATTATCTATTAGCACGAAATAGGCGACTATCGAAGGGATTTCCTCATTGCACAATAGAATTTTACTAATTTAGTTAATTTTCATTGAATTTCAGGACCTTGATGACCTACATGCAAGCAATTAATACATACTTACTTTGTACGCGTTTGCGAAAATGAAACAATAACAAAAGATATAACCAGTAAACTTTGACATAACCAAGCTTTTTCCCCCCACACGATATGTTACATTTTCTTCTGATTCTGACACGCAGTATATTTTGGCCGCATATTTTGACAAACGCCCATTATTGATACCATTTTATACTGCATTTAAGATCGCTAAAACATTGTTGTACTGTGAATCGTAGTATATATTGTAATATCATATGACGCGTAACAGGAAGCAAGCCATAGTATACCACGATTCAGCGTACAGCTGCGCTGAATAATAAGTACAGAATGCCAATGCGCTATCGGGTTAGAATACGTTCGGTGGAACTCTGCTAGTAGATAACATCGTTTTCGGCAATACAGCGATAAGCTATGGCGTTACACGGAGCCTTCTATAGAACATATACAAGACTTAGGTTTATCTCAAAAGCAGACCTCCAGCATTTTAGGGTAAGTGAAGGGCTGAAGTCAGACCGGTTATAGGAGCGCATGATCTTTAAGTGATAAAAATTATACCTTCAGGTAAGTATGTATATACGTAAGTACCTATACGTAAGTAGAATTATACAAAACATGGATACATGCGTATATACCGTCATATACGTATTATGGAAATAATGTAGCCCTGATAACTTAACTTTGCTAATAGCAGCAGCCAAAAAAATGATGATAAGGAATTGTCGCAACTGTCGCAAGACGGAATGAATAGTATAATCGACAGTTGCCTAGACAAATATTCCATAACGAATTTTTAAGATATTTCACTGAACGCAAAACTTCACAGCCTATTAACGTACTAATTACCAACATATTTCCAGTCGTCTATCCGTCAATATAGTAATTTATTGGCCTAGAAACAAACTAATTTTATTTTTTAACAGCGTAGCATATAGGACCACACACACACAGACAAACAGATAAAATTAAACAGTGTTAAAATAGGTTTGTTCACATATTCTTTCCGTTAAAAATATTTTTTATTACAAATAATACAATATTAATTGTTCGATATAGGGGTCATTTGAAATATTACTAATGAATATTTAGCATCAAATAACGATATGTGTCAGGTTCAAATAGAGCTTGTATTAATATATGAATTTTTATGATGGTGGCTGTTGGAATTATAGGAAATAAATTAGAAACTCGTAAAAAGATAATGAATATCATATAAGACCAACGTTTAAATTCAAATGTGTGTAGGTTACTTAAGTGTTTATTCATTAAGTTCATTAGAGGGCATATCAGCTACCCAAGCTATCGTAAAGGTCTTTTTAATTTTGTGTTACATGAAAAATTTAAACGTTTGAAGTAAAGGGAACATTAACATAGCAAAACAGGGATTTTATGGGTGTGCTTTCGAATATTCTATTCTGTAATTTAATTCTATTTTCATATTTACTGTTATATTTACATAAACGTCAAATAAAAATAATTTGAACGTCACAATAGGATACGGTGCAATCACATCACTAGTATATTAAATATAGAATTTATGAAAATGTATGCCCAATTAGTGTCATGTACTATATGCACATATAAACACATAAGTATTAGGACTAGATAATGCATCTATGATGATAAGAATTATATAAATTCGATAATTTTAGAAAATATTTGTCTATAAAATATATACAGATACGATTAAACATATGTAAAATATACAAATATAAATTTAACATGCAAATGAAACGGTAAATACGTAATGGGGAATCAAAATATTTAAATGCTACTATATTTCGAACACTGAACGTGGTAGAATAATAGTGATATATAATAATCATCCGCATCTTCAGACCAATTCATACAAAAGCAAATGTTGATTTTCCAGGTAGGTTCTGGTGCCTTGAATAAGTTCTCAAAACTCCCCCAAGTGGGAGCGTAAGGACAATATTTATTTGGTAATGCTGTAACGGGCTAAAACGAATTTTTCGAATGCTCGGAAACGAATTTTTCGAGATTTCTAGGTTTTCATTGTTTTAGACGTTGACAGCAAAATTTGAGGAAAATAATTGTATTGTTAGACATGCTGATGATGATGCTGACATTTTGATAGTCGAAACAGCGCTTGATTCATATAAAAATTAGTACGGTTGGGGTTGGGGAAGATGTGAATTTTCTTATAATTTTAACGAAACGAAACGTGTATAATTCACGAAGCTTTGATCACCATAAAGATATTCGAGATCACATATTGTTTCTGCACGTATTCTCTGGGTGTGACACTACATCTGATCTGTTTAATAAAGGCAAGACTGCAGACTGCTTTGAAAGTGATGGAAAAACTGCAGGACTTGAAACTTTCAGCAAGACTGGTATTTCTCCTGACATAGTAACTTCGAATGGGATAAAATTTTTCCTCAATCTATAACGCTCCAGTGAAAGAAGTTTTCATCGATAACTATCGGTATTCTTGCTTTATTAAAGCTGTGAGCAAAATCAAACCAGTGAAATTGAATTAATTAACATCTACTCATGACGCAGTTCAACAGCATATTTTTCGTGTTTATTTTCAAGTTCAGAAATGGTTGGGAAATGTATTGAATTTTAAAGAGTGGGGTAAACGATACCATATTGTGGTAAAAAAAACATCTCAACTTCCTGCACCTGATCGCCTTCTGAAGATGATTTTCTGCAACTGTACGAAAGGTTGTAGACCATTGTGTGGAGCTTGGGACTTAATTGCTCACCAGTTTGCGGCAACTGCCATGGAAAATCTTGCTTGAATGCTGAACCGATTGAAGACTCGTCAGAAATAGAAGCCGTCACTGTAGCAGAGACTGAAGGTTCTCAGATTGACTCGGATTTCCTCGAACGAATCGATGAATTTATAGAAGGAAAAATCAGACAAGGAGAAAATTATTAATTTGACAACATATTAATAACTATGACAATCATGGATTAGGCCTACCAGTCGTTTAAAGATCATAAACTTGAACAGCAGAAGCAACCCATTACAAGGTATGTAATATTAATTCTAATTGTATTATGATGAATACAAAAAAACGGTGAAAATTCTGCAAAAGATGTGGTCAAGGATTTTAATATAAACCTTCCGGAACAGTCTTTTAAATATCATAAGCTTGTAATGCAGAACCAACCCAATATAAGACATCTAATAGCAATTGTAATTGTATTTCGATGAATACAAAAACTGGTTAAAATACTGCAAAAAAATGTGGTCTAGGATTTCAATATACCTAAACCTTCCGGAACAGTCGTTTAAATATCATAAGCTTGTAATGCAGAACCAACCCAATATAAGACATCTAATAGCAATTGTAATTGTATTTCGATAAATACAAAAACCGGTTAAAATACTGCAAACAAATGTGGTCTAGGATTTCAATATAAACCTTCCGGAACAGTCGTTTAAAGGTCATAAACTTGAACCGCAGAACCAACCCGCATTACAAGACATGCACATAGTAGAAATTGTAGTTGTAATACGATTAATAAAAGAACCGGGGGAAATACTGCAAAAAATCATCAAAAAATTTGTTATGTATGAATTTGTCTGAAGAAAAATTCAAAATGCACTGGACTATCAAGTCAGTGTCCCACATTCAACATATCATATTTTTATATGCTGGGAACAGTCGATCATTTACTTCAACCGCAGAATCGACCCATTACAAGGCATGTAATATTAATTCTAATTGTATTACGATGAATACAAAATGCCGGTGATAATAGTATAGTAGTAATAGCAAAAAAATGTGGTCAAGGATTTTAATGTAAACCTTCCGGAACAGTCTTTTAAAGATCATAAACTTGTAATGCAGAACCAACCGAATATAATACATCTAATAACAATTGTAATTGTATTTCGTTGAATACAAAAACCGGTTAAAATACTCCAAAAATGCAGTTTAGGATTTTAATATAAACCTTCCGGAACAGTCGTTAGATCATAAACCTGAACCGCAAGACCAACCCGCAATACAAGACATGTACATAGTGGCAATTGTAATTGTATTAGGATTAAAAAAAAACTGGCACAAATACTGCAAAAAATGTGGTCAAGGATTTTAATCTAAACCTTGCGGAACGGTCGCTTAAAAATCATAAACTTGAACCGAAGATCCAACCCAATACAAGACATGTATTAGCAATTGTATATTACGATTAATAAAAAAACAGGTTCAAAACTGGTTCAAATACTGCAACAAATGTGGTTAGGATTTTTATATAAACCTTCCGGAGCGAAACCTTCCCAACCCATTACAAGACGAGAATAGTAATTGTAATTGTATTAGGATTAGTAGAAATATTTTCATTTTTATACCGCAGTTTTTATAATAAATGCATTACCTAGAATAAGGTGTGAGATGTCCAAAATTAAATTTTCTTTTACGATAACATCAGACTAGTTAAACTCGATATTTTCAAATACATTACCATATTTTTTTTGTTAATATCCTGAAACAGAATTATATTCCGCATGTAAATAGTGTCAATAGACATCATTGACACACCACTAACCAAAGTCCATTATTTGACCGTGTTATTATTATTGGAGAAGACGTGGACCTCCTGGTCCACCTCAATGGTTTGGACTTGGACGCTACGAACGTCTACCTCCAAAAAAGTGGAAGCTTTCAGCGGATGCGACACCACCTCTGTCCCTTCCTGGCAGGGAAAAGCGAAGGTCGCCAGCGTCTTCCAGAAAAATACCCACCTAATCGAAACTGTATTAGCATTTCATATACCTATATACAATATTTTTCTATTATTAAGATTTTTAATTTAATTATTTACAACTCGAGCTTTGTACTACGCTTTTTAAGTACCCAGGTTAGGTTAGATATACTTTATTATATCTAACCTATTATAGGATTATGGGATAGGATGTTGTATTGTAGGAACACGTTAGCTAAACGTTATAGATAAACGCAGAAACGTTATAGCTAAGTGACAATGTCAGCAACTGGCAGGCATTAAGTGGCATTTTTCTATACATCAAGACACTACTTCAAGATACAAATAATAATATTATAATTTTCAACAGGAATGTAAAATATTTCAATATGCGTTTCAGCTGCATCATACAACCAGCAAATAATCGTGTAAACGAATTATTGCAATACAATTGACGGTATTTGAAACGGTCGTTACTTATTATTAACATTCAGAAAAATTCATTTTAGCATATATTACCATAGAGGAAATGCAAGGTTTGCGGAACTAAAAGCATCCATACGTCCAGAATGGCACCCGTATAATTTAGTATTCGAAATATCTGCATAATGCGCCAGGCCGTTGCCTCAAAAGATAACTTTTATATTATATAGGATAGAGAGACATGCCGAGGTACGGACATACTCAGATATAAGTCCTAATTACTAGAATTTTTAAATTGCATTACTATATTTTATATTAAATTAAATGAAGCAAATTCAATTAAAATTAGTAGTAACTAATACCGTTAATAAAACATGTGTTTAACAAAATAATTTTGGAACTAATTTTCAAAATAAAAATGAATGAAAAAATATATTATTTACGATAAATATTAGAGTATTTACAAATTTTATTATTTAAATTGATGTGTACTGACCTTCATTGATAAACGTTATTAACTATATCCATTTAGCGTTTTCTCATATCTGGATCTTTAACTCAGTGATTTATAGAGCCATAAAATTGTCGGCACCTCGGTCAGGATTTCAGTTGTACGTTTAATAAGTATAATAATTCAGGTCAGGATACAAAGTAGCATAAGGTAAAGCCATATTTTAACGTTTCAATTGGATGCATCCAGTAGCGTGGCTAAAATATTTTCATTTGACAGATATTAACTATATAGATAAACCTAAAACTAATTAATATTGTTTATGCAAGGTATGTTTTTCAGAATTAAAATTCTTATATTTACTTATCTTCTCTTATTATATTTATATTTATTATATCAATTTTTCATCTTCCTGATAGGTACTGTGTTGACTTGATTTAAGTTATCATTATATAATAAGAGATAATTACTATATTGTAATATTAACATCTTCATCATGGTGATTACCAGAAGATAACATAGACTTAAGAAAAGTCCATATCCGAAAAAAGTGACGTACCCGATACCCGATTTTTGGTTAAGTTCAAGGTCCAACTTTTATATTGGTAAACCGATTACATATTATTATGCTAAAATGCTAAAAAAAATGCCTGTTGTGCTACAAGGTAAGAAATAATTTTCTCATCCAGCATGGACATTATTGGAGGAATTTAGCTAAATACTTTCCCTCATATTCTTTTGAAGCATCATGTGCATTACACTAGTAAGTACTTGAATAAAAATCTAGAGTCCTGTTGAATCGTATCGTATATTCATGCCTATTTATTACATTTAGAAAAAAAACTTGAATGGAACACAGAACGAAATCAAGAAAACAAATAATGTTAGTATCTGGTAGTGTCACGTCTACCATCTCTGAGAGCTTCTAATCAGCGTGGCATACTAAAAATTAAATTTTATTATCCCTTGCTGTGGTATCTGATTCTTCCCATAATACATCAGCCATTTTATATAAAGCCGCTGGATACTTTTGGATTCATTCCATAGATGTTCGATAGGAATCATATCCGGGTTTTAAGCAAGTCACTGTAATATGCTGATACCATGTACATTCAATGAAACTCCATCCGATACCATGGCCGAGTCCCCATTAAAATTCCCGCATTCGACAATTATATATTGATTTAACTTTTCTCCCGTTCTTCGCTCTACTCGCTTTCGGCCATCTACCATATTGAGACTAAACCATAATTCATCTGCAAATAAGACGTCAACCCATTATTGAATATTCCATTGCCCATAATTTTGAACAAAATTTCTTCGCGCGGCATTGTGCCCTCGAAATAATTGAAGACATTTTGCAAGGTCTTCTTGCTTTCATGCCTGAAAACTTATTTTATGCCTGAAAACAGTTTGCTTGTTAATTATAATACCTCGAACTTGTTGGAGGTCTTGCGTTGCATTCATAGCTATGGATTAGACTGATTTCGTAAAATCTAAAACCACACAAGACGACTATCTCTACAGGACGTCTTTCGGGGACGACCAGAACCCACTTTTTGAGCAGTGCTTCCTGTTTCTTTCTTCGGGCTGTTGTCTCAGGAACTCATACTGCATGAGCAGCGTATCGTGTACTACTACCATCATCCACTAAAGCGTCCATTATTGCAATCAGACAAATTACGCAATCATTACGCAGGATTGGATTAAAAACTATAACGTTTTAAATACAGCCTTTTAAATACAACCTTTGCAAATAAAAAACTTCGTATTTCTAATCAAATCTTCCAAGTTCTCTCTTGTCAAAATCATAAATTTTTTAGCGTGATTATCTTCGCTTCAAAAATGCTTAATAGCATTGTGCATATGGTATATTTTTCTGCCTTTAATTACGCAGGCAAATTAGGTAATCAAAACAAAATTACGTTCGGATGACAACCACATTGTATGTGTAGCTAAACTTCTCCAACATTTTCCATACTGAATGGGAAAAATAATTTCTTTCCTGGTAATAGGCCAAACGCAAAACAATACTTTTTTTAAATAGGTTTATAGTATAAAAGTTACAGGATTTCGACAGACCTTTCGACGGACTCATCCATAGCACAAAATCCTCCAAGAAGATAGAAAGGTGAGACGGTCAAGGATCCGAAAATAAGTTTTCGCGAATCATCACACATAAATCTTAAAAGCAAACCACATCCAACAGATGAGTCACAACAGAGTGATTCTATTATACAAATTATTGTGACTATTTGTTTATTTTATATTGTGTATTGTGTGTTGTGTATTGTGTATTGTGTATTGTGTATTGTGTATTGTGTATTGTGTGTTGTGTGTTGTGTATTGTGTATTGTGTATTGTGTATTGTGTATTGTGTATTGTGTATTGTGTATTGTGTATTGTGTATTGTGTATTGTGTATGGTGTATTGTGTATTGTGTATTGTGTATTGTGTATTGTGTATTGTGTATTGTGTATTGTGTATTGTGTATTGTGTATTGTGTATTGTCTATCTTGTATTGTGTATTGTGTATTGTAATTTGTGTATTGTGTATTATATATTGTGTAATATGTATTGTGTATTGTGTATTGTATATTGTGTATCGCGTATTGTGTATTGTGTATCGCGTATTATGTATTGTGTATTGTGACTTTACATTGTAACTCTATTATACAATAGTTATAATAAAATATTAGAAAATACATGTTTTACTAATGGTTATTTGAGGTAAAGAGGTAGCTAATGAAATCGCAATCAATGTTATTCCAAAAAACCCATGAGAAATGGCCAGGTCGCTAGTGAAGTTTTCAAAATGGGAATAATCATGCTAACGCTGAACGCCAGCCACTTTCCCTTTAAAAACTGTCCTGGCACCTAAAAGGTAGCAGGAAGTCATTATGTTACCAACACCATCTACCTGATGTTAGTAGCATAATATAATGACTAAATCAAGCCAATAAACCAAACGAAATTGCATACATATAACTATCGAAATTAATTTCAAAAACCTTAGCAGTAACCGAGTATATCACGCATAACGGTTTGACGGTCTGTTATCCTTATTGTCATAGCACAGGCTTTCGTTATAAGATGGCATTAACCCATGATCTAACAATTAAATAGATACCTACCATAGATTATTATTTAGCGCTTTTATCATCATACATTTCAAACAGATATTCAAATAGATATAGGACAAGAGAATAAATATTGAGAACACAAACAAGTAAATGGCGGTACGCCCCAGAAGACTGTATATTGTGGCATATCCTTTTAATTGATGGCGATCAGAATGAAACTACGTAAGGAAAACAATTTGAACTTTCGCTGATGATACTGCTCTATTGGCAGGAGGACTGATATTGATACTTTCACCATTAAGCTTAAAAGAGCGCGTTATAAAAGGCACAAATGAACCAAGGACTGGACAATCAAACTAAATGAGCTAAAATTCATCTACATGAACTTCACCAATAAAATATTGGTTGAAATTTACATTTAATTTTTACAGGACCTTCTGCATCCTACTCGGGCAGCCACTGTTCACAATACCTGTCAACAAGTCTAGACGTCGCGGTGACATTTCGAAGAGGTCTTTCGCTCATCTATCGCAGGGTAAATCTCATCTGTTTAAATTGGTCCGGGCTATCTTGTAAGACAGTTGTCCTGTCAAGAGGACCTAACGAGGGTGTGCCCCCTGCCGACTACTACCGACCACAAAATTATTGTTATTGATTACCGATCATAACCTCATATATCTCAGTGTACATTTTCCCACGTGTTGAGAAAGAGTTTGAAATATTCTAACAATCCTCGAAACGCTGGTATAATTTAATGAAATGTCGTTGAGCTACTAACTACTACATTCTTCGTAGAGTGGGACTAAAATTATACTTAAATTTGTGTTTAGGAACTGTTAGAAACCATCACAGATTCTATGTAGCTACCTATATTCTAAAATTAACAAAAGCGAAACCGGAATAGCGACCCTATAAATCACTGTTCCTCAATATTTATATTTATGTCTTTCCTTAGGTCGTGATTATTTGGACGTTTCGTTCGCCTCTTAAAACCTTAACTCATTCTCTTGGGACGTCCCTAATGGCATTTTCAAACAGTTTATTATAACATCATAATAATTTACTTAGACAGATTGTTATGAAACTATTATTGTATTTAACTATTGCCACATATCTCAAACAAGTCAGCGGTAAAGCTAGTAATACGCAGTAATTTTTATTATTTTATACAATTAAATATATCTTTATTATCTTACCCATATATATATAATATAGGGGAAGTCAGTGGCAGCCCACGAGTTTGCCTTCAGGGTGCGCGCAGGAAAAAAACGTGAATACCATATTTGAAGCTTACTCGGGAGGTCATGATAAGAAATTTACTATTTTCTGTTTTATTAAACAATTTATACATGCTCATTTATTTTTATAGTTAAAATCCATTCTTCTGCGATAATATTTCGTACTAAGGTATGTTCTAATATTTTTGAGGTGAAAACTGTATTAACGGGTATTAACGGGTGCGTATTGCGGGTTGTAGTAATACGGGCGCACGGTTACAGTATATATTTTAAAATTCGAAAATTAGAAGTTTTCACTTCTGTCGTGTGGTCAGAAGCACACACCCATGTTTTTTTATATCAAAGATCGTACGAATATCAAAATTTTAAACAAATTTGATAAACCAAAAATAACTCTTTTATTTAATAAAAATGTTTTTTGTATGTAAAAATTATAAATAATATGGTACCTACTTATAAAGATAAAAAGTGGTAAAATCGTAAAAAGTAGGTAACTGTATGACTGTATCTCAGCCAATTTTTACTAAAATACTTTCGTCGGTCACCATTTTGATGGAAATGACGTCAGATTTCTTTTTTATCAACCAATGCCTATACCTGCATCTACTCAGAAAGAAGTTATACACAAAAATGTAAAAAGACAAACTTTAACATTTTACATTTTAGAACGTAAACATTTAACATATTTGTTCTTTTTGCATTTTTTGACTTATTTTTTTGAAAAATATTTTTTTTTACTATAACTTGCTATATGGATAAGAAATTTATCGTATTATGTGCATATACCTACTAAAACTGCATAGTTTTTGAGGGAAAATTTACTCTGTTTACGAAAATCCAAGCCTAAATTTAATGTGAAGCCTAATTGTAATGTGAATGTGATACAATATAATATCGGAGAATGAAGGAAAATATCCGTAGGCACTACCGATAGGTAGGTGAGAAAAAAATTATTTTACCAGTATTTTACTGCATACAGGGAGATCATCCTCATCGCGCCAAGGATGAATTGGTACGGATTATACAGAAGTGTCAAAGTCAATCATATACTATACCCACTCTTAAGAGAAGACAAGATACATGGAAGTGTACAGCCACCGAAACCAAAAAGCGGCCGGAATAAGATTGTAGTGGACCAAGATGCAAAAAATATTATACTTAGAACGGTTTCTTTAGAAATACCGAATAGCCACCTTTAGATAAGGTGCTGCAAGGTATAAGTGAAAATTATATTATACCTACCGAAAATGTGCAGGGCTAGTCTGGAAAATTTTTGAAAGACATGAATTTTACGCATTGGAAAGTAAACAGAAAGAGTATTCTCATAGAAAGATATGAAATATTGTTTGGCGGATGGATTATTTTCGAAAAATAAAAAAGTTTCGAAAGGAAGGGCGAAAAATTTATTACACCGATGCAACATGGGTCAACGAAGGACATACTGTGAAGAGAGTCTGGCAGGATGAAAACGGGAAAAAAGGATTTATCATTTTAAAGGTACAATTGAACATATGAAACAATAAAATATCTTAAACTAATTGGTTCCTAATTCAATTGCATTGTCAATCGTCCTAATATAACCTGTATGCTGTATGATTTTCGACACATCGTATAATATTCCTTTTTCCTATTGCTCCTTTTTTAAAAATCATTCCATGTTCTTTATTTCTTCTTCTTTCTTTATATCATTATTTCATGCATCCATTTTGTGAATGTCCTTCTGTTTACGACATGTATGATCTAAATATCTTAACTGTCTTCAAAAATATGTATATGTGGATTTTATTTTATGTTGCGGGTATGGTCAAACGTCCCATTTCCTAATTTATTATGCCCGTATTTTATTTCCTTTCTATTTTTATGATTTTATATCAGTGATTAGTGTGTTATCTTCCATAAACCCATGTTCCACTGCTGTGTACACACATTGGAAAAGTCTAGGGATATTTGTACAAAGTCATACAATCCATAAAAGAAATGTTGGTATCGTTTAAACTATACTTCTAACGTACTTATTAGTTTATATAGCCTGTCGCGTCCTGTTATTATACCCACGTCTAGTTCGGAAAACACATAAAAAGGATTGTGAAAAACTTGGTAACATGATAGATGGAAGTATAGAAATCCTATACTCCCTAGTTTCGATTTCAACCAATCTATAGTATTCGTGTTTAGTGTAGTTACATTAGAAATATTGTGTTTCATAAATGAATGACAATATTTACCTTAAAAACTAGATGAATTGAGCTAGGTCCTCTTCACGCTGGCCAGAGACAAGTCGAGGTTTATGAGCGTATGGGTGATTCCCAAAGTGCCATGTGTCAGTTATGGAGGCGCTTTAGGGAAACTGGCCGAACAACACCCAGGACGTGGACGCGGTACCAACGGCATGTCTGGCAGATTTTTATTGTTAAGTGCTAGAAGACACCGTACAATTACAGCACCTGAATTGGTTACGGCGTTGCAGCGAGCGCATAACATAATCGTTTACCGAAATACTGTGAGAAATCATCTCCACGGAGCCAATCTTCGTAGTCGAAGACCACTTAGATGTCCACCTCTCTCTAGAGGCAGTCGCGCTGCAAGATTAGACGATTTGTGCCAAGAAAATCAAAATTGGGATGCAAATGCTTGGGTAACAGTTTTGTTCACTGATGGTCCGACATGAGTGTGGAGACGATCCGGAAATGTGGAGCGTTTAAAACACGTTTTCACGTGTAGGGGCGGTACAATAATGGTATAGGGCGGAAAAATTATAGGCGGCAGAACCGACCTGTTTTTTCAAATGCTTTCCTAACATTTCAGCAGTATCTGGATAGCATTCTTCAACCCATTGTCCCTATATTTGCTGGGGCTGTTGGAACCAGGTGAAAAATTCCACCTACTGCATGATAATGCTCTTCCCTACACTGCAGATATTGTAACGAACTGGTTGGACAACGAGGGAATTGAATTATTGACATGACCCGCACAATCCCCGTTGACCTTGAGACATTAATTTAGTGACATATTAAACATTTATGAATTGCTCTATAATATTTGTTTTCCCTAAATCAATAATAAAAAATACTTATATTTATAAAAATATCCCTAGACTTTTCCGATGTGTATATTGTTGGTCTTACTATAATCCTGATCACTATGTTTTTCCATTTCTTACTGTTCTATAAATGCTTTCATTGTTTTGTATATTTCTTCAGTAATAACTTGCACTGAGGAAACTCTACACTTCTATTTTCTGTTCTGTTTTTTAACACGCTTATATTTAAAAAGTCAGCTTGAACTGAAACTTTGCACACTTATGAAGGATCGATGACAATACAATAATTTGGCAACTTTGTCATAATGCCCTCAGTAGGATCATAAAGAACCAAGATATATTTTTTCTCACATTGGCGCATTCGCCACATTCGCTAATATATATTTTACTGAAAGTTGATATCATGAAATATTTATAATGAAATCAATTAAATACTTATAATAATTGATCTTGCACCGCACGCTTTTTTACAAAATCTTTATAGTTAAACATTATTTTATACTTCTTACTTCGGTTTCCCTTTAAAGCGTGTTTGTTTAGTTTTATTGAACTATAATTTTATTTTAACATGTACTTTTTTTATTGATTCTGGTCAAGAGAGTTATTCAATTACACAGGATGTGTTTCTTCCATCTTCCAATATTCTAGGTTAAATGCTTTCATGTATTTCTCTTTTTTTTTGGTCTTCACACTCTATTGCTTTTTATTGGCTATTCTTGTATTGAGGAGTACATATTACTCCTGAATAAATGAAAGGGATCCGTACACAAACGTGTTTCACTCCTTTTTAATACATATTTTAATGCGACTTGAAAACTTAAGATTCCCTGAAAAATTATCATGTATTGGATTCCGTCGGTGAAAGTCTTCATCAAATAATCCTTATTTAAATAATTCAATTAGTATATGATTATTAATTTTTCAAATATTTTTACATGTTTTCGAAAATTTACAGTAGGTATGTGATAATAAGTTTGTATCAATATCATTCACATTATTTTTCAAAATATTTTACAGTAATTAATTGTGCAGTTTATGACGAGTTTCGTGGAATTATCCGTCAAGATCGTTTCGGAACTTAATAAGTCAATTTAATTAATGTTTCGTTAACACGTGTAAAGTTAATAAGGATGTTTACAGTTCTTGTTAATTAATACATACTTTTCAGGAAAGTAAAACCGCACGAAACATTTCAGTCCTAGTAAGATGTGAAGCAGTTAGTTGATATGCAGAACAGGCTCCGGTTAAAATTGCTTTTAACTATTTAGTATCTTGAACATACAAATTCAATTCCATTTAAAGCGGTGTAATTCTTTTTGCAAAAGGTTATTCTAATTCATTAACAAGATAAATAAATTTATCGTCATTTTCTCAGTAATAAAAATAGTATGTTAAAGTGCATTCTAGGAGAGTGATAAATTTGAAAGGAGATTTATTAAAGCCTTAAAGCATTCGTGACACATTGTTATTTTTGTTACCTACCTATACTTACGTCGGTCGTAACGTGTGATGGACTTGGCAACTTGTTATCTTTCCATGCCAAAACAATAGGATTTGTGACCGCAGCCGTAAGTCGTGACGGATATATTTACTCCAAATAAACGTTAAAATATTTCACAATTACTAAGCAATAATAACTTTGACTCTTATTTTATGGGAAAAAATCCAATCGACTTCTCACATGTTCCGTGATGGATTCATATTATCATATTTTTCAGAGGCAATAAAATTAAAATTATTAATTAATCACATAGCAGTGATCGATACAAATTATAATTATTTTAAATTTTTCATCCACAATATCTCTGACAGTTTAAAGTTTGATTATATTGGATTGGATTAAAAACTATAACGTTTTAAATACAGTAAACCAAACCTTTGCAAATAAAAACTTCGTATTTCTAATCATATCCTCAAAGTTCTCTCTTGTCAAAATAATAAATTTTTTAGCGTGATTATCTTTTCTTCAGAAATACTATTAATATGGTATATTTTTCTGCCTTTAACATTGAGTAGGTAGTCCATATTGTAGATGATTTATAGATTTCCATCGCTTCGAAGTAAGCTCGAACCTGGACACATAAATGTTTTCCTTTTTTTTATTGAAACACATTTACTACTTTCTGATGAATTTATATTTTGAATTAAATTTTGATGAATATGCTTGAATTAACTGTTTGCGTATATATCTGCTTATAGGTCCGCTTATATATATATGATTACGTAAATAGTTATGTTATTATACTTCTTTGGAAACATATTGTTTTCATCTTAATAATAATATAAGATGGTTTTTTTCGGGCTTTCGTGCTTTTTCGGACACAAAGCACGAAAGAAGTTTTTTGATCTCCGATTATTTCCGTGCCCTGAATAATAATACCAAATATATGGCTTTAAAATACAGCAAATAAAACTAAATTTAGAAAATATATATGCTATATAATATTTAACATATAATATTTTGTATTTTTATTCGTAAATGTTTGAATATTTACATACGTTTCTGTAATATTTTTTGACGTTTTGTCCACCTTCTCTGGCAGACTATAACACCTATAATTTAGATTACCTGAATTAAATCGCCTCTCGTCCAGGAGATGTAGATATAGTGATGGATTTTTTATTTTGCCTATCGGCTGCTTAGATTTTTCCGGAGGTCGTGGATAAGTGGATTAGATGGTTAGTTAGAGGCTCCCATAGCACTTAGATATCCTTAGATATATCACCTCAGAAAAATTACAGCTTGTAAATTACTGACTTGAATTACTGACTATTTCTACTTTAAATTTATAACTAAAAAAATAAATATTTGGACGCCAGGTCAGCAGTACTTAAAAACTACGGCAGACCACAGAAATGATGAGACAACAATTAGCAGCTGCAATCTGTGAATCAGATTTTTATATAAAGAAATAAAAGAAATATATTTTTTAAACAATATATTAACAAATAAATAAATTTATCAGTGGATGGTTTACAGATTACTTAAAACTATTTTAAATTTGACAATTAATAAGCCTGAGGGGCGTTAAAATGACTCTACTGTTTCACCTGTCTCTACTGTTCAATTACTGTTAAGTAATTGTGATTTTATATTCCCAAAAATTGAAGATATACTTTTATAAAGTTACAGTAAAAAAATAATAAAGAAAGGAATGTCGTATACAAATTAAGACTACACGATAAAACGTATAGAAAGTACCTAATGATGCTCTTTGCCGATATGTAAAATGTAAAGAAAAATGTGGCCTAAGCCGTATAAGTAAATTCTACTACCAATATGAAAATATGCTGTTATTAGAGAGTGTTGCAAGCTCTGCTTTCGGAATCTACAAAGTAGTATAATATCGAACCATAAGGTACGATTCAATATTAAATTAAACACTTATTGAATTGAATAAGAAAATAATGCGGCAATAATTTACCAAAAACAATATAAATATATACTCGTAGACATATATGTCCGCAGCTGACCCAAAGATGAAGACGAAGAAATCAAATGTAGTAAGAGCCTATTTTAAGGTCGAAACACAGCAGAAAATAAATCGATTACATCGACGTAATTTCCGTATGAAAATTGATATTCTAGATGCTAGTGGTTTAAAACCATACCTTATAGATTCCTTAAGCACTCACTCACGATACCGAAAATATATCAGAGCTAGTTATCAAACTATGCGAACAGCGAAGAACGTAAAATGATAAAATGATACGGTCAATCGGCTAAGAGGCTTTTGTTGGCGACGCGTGGCTTATTATGCCTTTTCCCTACCATTTCAGCTTACGGCGTACCCCACGTTGTTTCAATATTGCATGGCATGGTACGTAGGTAACTCGCGCTTTATTTTAAATATTTGAAATATGGTACTAATATTCAAAATGTTAGCTATATAACGGAACGGAATTTATTTAGGTTACAAGACTAATTTAAAACAAATCACCTTTGAAATAATTGGATAGTAACCATTGAAACGCATCATATATGCCAAACACTGTTTTGTTTATTTTCAGCGTTGTTTATTTTCTATCAAATATATACCGACAAAATGTACTCAAAAGAAAATCCCGAATTTCTCGATAATATCCTCTAGCAAGTAGCACAAGTGAACGTGAATTCGTTGCCAGTAAAATACAAGTCAAGATATGAACACAAATATCAACTTTTTACTTTGTAGTGTTTGTAGTGTTTGGGATCTTTGGTGCGGGCCGAAGAGATCATTTAATACGTTTAAATTTAGACGATGTGATATAAAATGAGCGCTTTCTGTCGTGTTTTTACGAGATGGAAAAACTCATACATCAAGAAGTTTCAGCATTACCAATGAAGGATGTATATTTTGTATATACATACATTTGAGCCCTGGACACTTTAACGTAAATATGCAGCTTTACGACCTAAAAATATGAACACAAGATTATTGTTTTATATCGAAACGACAGGTATTACGCTCAACACGTTGGATGTCAGATCATTGATGTTCCGAAAATTGTTGTAGAATATCTAAAATTAGAAGAACCCATAAAATATATGGACTAAGTGCAGTTTCACAAAAATAAAATTCAAACGGATTAATGATTAATTGGTATTATTACTTATGTAATAATACCAATTGAACAATAAACATAACCATCTAACTGAATAATTATTAATTGGAGTTATTATTTAATCACCTTATTTCTTAATCGGTATAGGATAGAAATAAAATTAGGGATTTCCCACTACGTCGGCGTTTCGTTTTATTTCAAAAGCTTCTTCAGAACTACAAAAGAACATGCTAATATAATATGTATATAAATAAACGATTTAAACTATATTGTATTACACAATATGCATAAACAATTTAAAAACATTTTAAAATATTAAAAAAAAAACAAAATGTTAAAAACTTTAAATACCTTAAGCTATTATCACTAAAATATTTTTTAAATATATTATATATTAAAATCATTAATTAACATGAGCCACTTAAATGATATATTCCCTTAGTAAGGCACATAGTGCTGATTATTGTCAATAAATAAATAAGACATACTGTACTACCACGCACATTAAACAACGTTTTAATTAAGGTTATTAATTTTGCTCTCTGCTAGGCAACTATAAAGTATGCAATGAAGGTATTTAATAAGAACAACTGCTATCTAACATTTTTTCATTGTTATTTGTTTTTTTATTAAATGATTATAAATAATATTTAAATTATCAGTGTCAGTCCGTTGTGTCATTTTATTCACTATTAAAGGGTTGTATGACTGTAAACCATTTCATTTATAAGTATTTTATTGTAGTTAGCTTCCTAACTAATATACTTATATCATCAAACTTGAAATTATGGTTTTCTGTGAAAAGATGTGCAGCGAGCGCTGTTTGTTCTTTTTGTTTTTCTGTTTTTCATTACATGAATATTTGTGGTCATTTAGACGTGCCTTTAGATTTTGTTTTGTTTGCCCTATGTATGTTTTATTACAATCGTTACAAGGAATTTTGTACACTACATTTGAATCATAGTCCAAGGCTAAATGATCTTTCATAGAATTGTATAAGTTACCAACAGCTTTCACATGGTAGAACACAATTTTAGTTGTGTTATTAGATAACTTGAATTTTAATTTTTCTGATAACCCTTTAACGTAGGTAATTTTATAATATCTTCTGTCATCCGTAGTCATATTGTCATTAACTGTATTTGTATTATTGTTGATAATTATATTGCATAATTGCACTTGACTGAATACAATTTAGGATACTATTTATATAAAATCTATATTGTTAATTAGTTAGTTAGTTAGTTAGTTAGTTAGTTAGTTAGTTAGTTAGTTAGTTAGTTAGTTAGTTAGTTAGTTAGTTAGTTGCAAATAATAAATAAGCGACAAAAAGTTAATTCATAAAAATAAAGCGATAAAAAGTTTTTGAAAGTTTTAAATACCTAACACACGTTTACATATTCAAAAATCAAATCCAATGAAAGTTTATAACGTTGATACGATTACTTTATTTTGTTAAATATTGCCTTCACAAACCTATAATCGGTCCATTGTGAATGAAATGAATTTCAATTAATTTCTATATACAATGACATATGAAAGAATGTGCAATAAACTTCATAAAATCCGTCTATAATTCCAATAAGTTCTGCTCTCTGCATGAAGATAAGGGATTACTAGCATTGATGGCCTGTGTTTGTAGAGGCACCTGCTTTATTTGATATTTAATTACGTGTGGATAACGACCGTATAAAAAGGGGATTAAACAAATAGGATTAGTAAATGACGCGCCCCTATTCCCCTTGGTGCAGCAACACAAGTGTGCAAATTGTTTTTTTTTATTCACTGCTAAGGGTTTACGAGTATTTTTAAATAATATGTCATTTTTGTTGATTAAATTTTTGTCTAGGTATCCTTTGTTTTCGGTATGCTTTGTCTAGGTACAGGAAATGCACATACTGCCTTTGATTATTGGGAATAGGATTTCCATTTTGTAAATATTTTAGGAAATTTTTAGTTTTAGGAAATCTATCTCGCTATTCATTATAGATAAGATAGTCATAGTAGATTAGGTAGATTAGTCATTTATATTATATATTATATTATATATTAGTTAGATTATATTAGTTAGGTACATTAGTTTATAACTGCTGTGTCTTAATCTCTGGGAGCTCTTAATATAAATTTATATTTTATAATTAGGAATTTAAGTAATATAAGTAAATCGAATTTTTTCTCCAATTGCAGCTCGATTCTTGAGGAATGGCACTGAGGTAAGAAAATCACTCTTATTTTAAGTTTTATAGATATACAGGGTGATAGAATTGAAACATGCTTCATACTTCATTTTTGTCGCACTGTGTAGGTGACTACAGATCCCAGCAGGTGTCTGCCCAAACCAGAATGTAACCTCATCTATTCTGAGCATTAACGTTTTTTGTTCACTGTTTTGTCTGCATTATTGTATCACTTTCCGCCCTACTTAGGAAAATTACAATTTCGTTGTTTTTTGTTTTATATTTGCACTTGATAGCAACGTATTTGGTATCATTTATATGCGTTTAAGCAACAAACAGTCCAGTGAACATATTAGGAGTATTCTTTAAATTTAAAAAAGGAAAAAAATGACCGGTCATAATGCTCGGTAAGTTACCGGTTTATAAATGACCAGACATTTTTTCATCCCCATTTTTGTGTCAAATGCAATATGTATGTATATATGTATATGGGTCGGAATGCAGTGGTTTCACGCAAAGTGTCTTACAAATTTTATGTATGATAGCATGGTTTGAGTTTTTGAAATTTATTTATCTGTTCTCATTTTACAATTTATCGGGGACCGCACGTCCGCAGCATATGTGTTGAGCGATCCCAGGTCTCAGGTAGACTCAACTGCCCAAGCCTGCCTAGGTCACCAATCCCAGTGCCAGCCGGCGCGGCGTCTGACTTGCTTAACTCGGAAGATCGAAATCTTGCAATAATAATGCAATAATAAATGCCAAATGCAATAATAATTACATAACAGTAGTTTTACAGCATAATATGTATAAAATGTATAATGTATAATATTTCATAAAATTCGATCAATAAATAGCCGCGCTAAAGACAGAAAGGTACCTATCAAACACACGCTTTAGCAAAGATCGGGAATGTTCTTCAATTGAATTGAATACACAGTCGACGGGGCTCAGGTTCAAACACTGCCAGTACCACATTTTTGAAGTGAAAACTTCTTTAGGCGCGCTCTGCACTTTTCGCCCTCTCCACTTTTATTTTTGTGGGTGTTTAATGAGACTGGGCCGTCATGCTTCAGGGAAAACGCATCACGCTTCAAGCTCCTCCTAAGAGAAAAAGCGCGCCTTTAAAGCATTTCAAAGACCCTTATTGTGGTAGAAACAGTGTATACATACAAAATATATATTCCTTCGACAGTCCTGCATCGATACACGCCCAAAACCCCGGCAAATCCGTAAAAAAAGCAAATTCTAAAAATTTTAACGTACATGTCACTTTCTGACACGGGACCTACAAAAGTGGACACATGCCCTGAAAACAGAACCAAAATTGAAGATGTGTGCAAACTTGCAAAGAAGAGACGTATCACTGAGTAAGGTACGTCCTTCACACACCCTTCAACAACCAAGAAACCAAACATCACAGCTACAAAATCCGTTGCGGAAATAAAAACGCAAAACAGGTTTCTAATTGTGGAGTATATTAGATTATAAGGACCCTGTAGCTATTGTATAATAAAAGTACAAAAATTGATTTTATGATTTTAATGGGTACCTTTTCAGATACAAAAATATTTCTTTTACTACTAAGACTGAAGTGAAGTAGAATAGTTTTACATCAAGCATTGGGTTAACTACGCTTTCCATCGTTATCTTAGGAATGTAATATTTCTATAAACATTTCAAGAGGCAAATAGAAACGTAAGTTTATTAGAGTAAAGATTAGTTGGCTTATTTCCTTACAGTCAGTTTCCAAACAAAAATGGCTAACTCACAACAGATACCACAAGTTCTGAGAGTGAACTAGATTCAACGATAAAATTTAAAACCAAAAAGGGACCTATGTGCATTTTATGTAAAAATTTAGGAGCTTCTGTAGTACATGCAAATGAAAAATGTTTGTGGTAATACAGGCAGAAAATTATAAGTTTTCACTTCTATCGTGTGGTCATAAGCACACGCAACCAAAATGTTTTTTCCTATTTTACCTTTATTATTATTACGTTTACGTTTACGTTTTACCTTTATTATTATTACGGTATTATTACGTTTACTTAATTCTTAAGAACATATTATTAATATTATTTTCTACTTATTTTTTTATTTGTATTTACTGTAAAGTGGCTAAAACAGAGTACCCACTGGTGAATTTTCAAAATGGCGGATATATATTGTCATTGAAGAGACTGAAAAAATCCCCAGATTTTCAGTCGCTTCAATGGCAATATTTGGGATATTTATAGATTTTTGGGATAGTTTTAAATTTTTTTTTGCCAAATTATATATTCAAATTGGCGGCTCTAAAATGGCCAACTTTTATGTCATTAATGGCCCAAATCGACATAAAAATGGCATCTCGGGAATATTTGGGTCGCTTATCATGAATTTTTCATCAAAATAAATATTCAAGATGGCGGCTCCAAAAGAACGGTTTACCTTTTGTCATTTATTTCGGGTGTTTTTGGGGGGGTTTCGGGGTAACGTATCATGATTTTTTGTCAGAGCAAATACTCAAGATGACTGATAAATTTTACCATTTAAGTAATGTTCAATTCAACTCAAAATCTATATCTCAAGATTATAGCGGATTTTTTGTCAAAATAAATATTCAAGATGGCAGTTCCAAGATGGCGAATATTTTAGCTATTTATGGTTCTATTCGACTTAATATCGATATATAGAAAATTTTGGGGTTGCTTGTGACGATTTTATTTAGCAAAATAAATGTTCAAAATGGCGGCTCCTAGATGATTCATGAATTGCGTCTCTGTGTGATTCATGAAAATGTGTATCTCGGGGTTTTTGGGAAGCATATCATAATTTTTTTTTGTACGGGCCAATACCCAAGTTGACTGGTAAATTTTACTATTTAAAGGTCGATTGAACTCAAAATCTGCGATGTAGGGATGTCGCAGATTGTATGATAAAATAAATACTTAAGATGGCGGCTCCAACATAGCGGACGTTTTGGTCATTTATGATCCCATTGGATTCAAACTCGATATCTCGGTGTTTTAGGTGTCCGCAGGTCGCAATTTTTTTTGTCAGAGCAAGTTTTCCAGATGGTTCCAAGATTGCTAATGAATTTTGTTGTTTGCCGATTGGACTCAACATTTTTCTCGGGGTAGCGGATCACGATTTTTTTATCATAACAAAATTTAATACACCGGCGACTGCATGATGAGAATATTTATTTTTCTTCATAAATACCTACAACTCTATGCCATCCTAGCTAAGAAACCTTTTCCTAACTATAGTTAGGAAAAGCTAGTTATTAACATTATAATATTAATGACATTACCCTTGTGTCAACCTAATTCAAATTCGCAAATTCGTAACCTTGTTGAGATTTAAAAGTTCTCGCTGCATACTTAAATATATTTTTTTATTTTGGTAAAACAAAATTAAGTAATATAGCAAGAAATAGTTTATATTAAGGAAACCTAATGAAGACGTAAATATATTTTTTTATTTTGGTAAAAAAAATTACTTCATTAGGTTTCCTTAATATAAAATATTTCTTTTTGTGGGTAAGAACAACAAAATACCAATATTTTACTTTACGACGTCTGCACTTCAGCTATCGGTAAGTATCTTAAAAATTTCCACTTAACGTTGGGATCTTGGAGAGTAAGAGGCAAATAGATGCATTTATTTTGGTTAAGTATAAATAACTAAAAAGCTACATAGATTTGATAATCAAAATAGGTGCATGCACTAGCTACTATTATAGTGATGATTATAATATAAATTTTTTGTATAAATGCATATTTTCATTCCAAGTCCACAGAAGAGGCTTATAAAAAAATGTTGGGACAAAAAACTTATATTATAATCATCACTATAATCATCACCTAGCGCATGCACCTAATTTGATAATCGGATCGTATGTAGCTTTATAATTATTTATACTTAACCAAAATAAATGCATATATTTGCCTCTCACTCTACAAAGCCCAGCCTTAACTACCAGCCCTAATAAAATGCCTTAAAGTACATACTGTTTCATTAATTATGTAATATATTACAGGTACGACACGTCCTCCTGTTATTGCTCCCGTAATTAATGAAAACTATTCGCAAAACACAACAGAAGTTAGAAAAACCGCAATTAATCTTCGTAACAGTACCCGCCATTTTGAATGAATTAAAATTATCGTCGTGCAAATAATAGAGTACCTACCTACAATTACCGGGCTGAAAGCGTTACTACAATATCATAACCCTAATTGGGTACACAACAGGAGTCGGTAGATAAATATTAATAAACGACTGGGACAGGTAAGAGGCATATCCTATCCACCCGCATATACCTACGTCATTTGCGTAAGAACCCGTAGCGAAAGATTAATATCTTTAAGGGCTATATTAAAAGTTAATGAGTGCTTCAGCACAAGCACACCTATATTAAAATTTTAGGATTTAATGAACTGCTACCCTGCAGGATGCCTGTAAAAATTGCCTCTTAGTTTTAATTTTGTCTTGCAATAGACTCCTGAACGAGTTCGCTACAAATGTTATGGATCTTTATTATATTAATATTTTCTTTTATACTTATACTTTTCTTATACTTATTCTCTAGAATAGAGTCTTGATTAAACCATTCAAGAATTCGAATAGAAAATTGGAAATGTTTGCTTATATAAAGTAAAATACATATGGGACCAGATGAATATATTAATATTATTATTGTATTGAATAATAGTTATTGAATAATTAAAAAATAATTGGTTATCGAGTTATAATGTTTTTAAAGCCATTTAATTTTATCGAAAGTAACTGAATAAATATTGAATATTTTTATCATTTAATCGTGTCAAGAAAATTCTTCTTAATTTTTTTTAATGTGATCATTCTTGCAGCTTGCCCACATAAATGTGACAAGAATATAGTTAAAATATTGAAAAACTAAGGCATGTTTGAGGCTATTAATTCGTTGCGACGATCATATTACTAAAAGGTATTTGAGTTAGTCCTTCTTTTATTTAAACCAGGTGTAGTTTTATATCTTGACCTATTTATTTTTGTCTTCTTTAAACATCCCTTGAATAACAAGGAGATATCGCTTTACAACCATATTATTCTTACGATGAAGGCATGTATTATGCTTATGCAAAAAGCATCCAAGATATAATCTTGGAAACAACAGATATAATGTAAAAATTTCAGTACTTATTTCAGTTAAATTACGCATTTTCAATTTTTTTTACACAATATTAAAAAATTACTTTTGAAATTAATAATTATTTATTGTTGCAATATATTAGGCAAAAAAATAATAGCGCAACATAAAAAATATGTTTCTAGTATGGTTCGGACTTTCGAACCCTTCTTCGGATAAACGTCGAACATTAACAGATTTAGCTATATAGAGACATTAAAATATGTCTCAGCTTCTGATGGATATTGAAGTTGCCTACTTTCAGAACTCCGTCATTTCTATATCAATTTTAAAAATTCTTTTTTTATTGAAAAAGGGGGTTTGGAAGAGGGTCCCATTTTAGTTTTATCGGCATTGGACCTTGGATTCAGATGATATGCCAGGGAACTTAGCGGATATACCAGAAGAAGCGGCGAATGCGCCGGTCGTAACCCTAAATTATATATTTAAATTAATTAAAAAAATATTTTCTATCGGAACAAATTGTGAAGCTGAAAACCATTCTTGAATCAACTTAAACATCATAAAAATCAGTCCAGCCATTTATGTTGAGTTCAATGACAATACACACAGACAGAAGAAATACATAATATAAAGAAGATACTTACCCGTTATGTATCTGGACCTATATACGGAAACAAATAATTTAGAAGTTGTACCAGGTCTTTCGCCTTTATTGAGGATCTTCAGTATGATTTAGAATCATTTATTATATTTACATATTAAATTTGTAATTGTCTTTCATATTTACATACTTTCTATAAAATATAACTCATGAGCATGTGTTGTGCTCTGCTTTATGTTTGACCTTTTTGAGAACGCCATTAAATTTTCTTTGCTTATAACTTTTTTCTAATAATTAAGTACTTATCATGCTCTTTTATTATTTAGTAATTGTATTTCAAGTTTTTGTTTACTACTTACGCTCTTGACGCTTTGTCGATATAATTTATTTTTATCGACGGGCCTCAAATTACATACTGTAACTGTGACACTCCAGGCAAATAAAAGAAGAAACTTTGACTGGCCACCAGATATGCACGCGTTATTAGGTGTTCACTGTTCAGTTCACCCATAGGCAAATACATGTGGCAATGTCGAGATATTTTAGCATTGTTCTTTTAAAGCAATTTTAACTTGAAAATGTTGTTTTAAAAATTTTATGAATCAAATTGTTCAATGGTAATAAAACGGTTTGTTATTATTATAATTATTATTATTATTATTACAAATTTGAGTGGTATGGGAGATTAAGTGTTGTCGATAATATTCCACAATAGTTACGTACCTACATTATAGTAGTGTGAATACATATAGAGATTTCCGGTGTTGGCAATCAGTCCTGACATTCAAAGCACGTGAAATGTTCTAGTTAAATGTTAACAATTGTTTATTTGCGTACAGAATTAAAATACTTAAAATAGACGATCAGTGATTGCATACCGATCGTCTTTGACAGATTTATGTCACATCTAATAGTAAGCACAGTCCTTGGACGGTGATTTATTTGTATTTTACCCACACTGCCCCGGAATCGTAATTAATGAGTGCGCACAACTATTTGATACCTCCGCAATTAATTCTCGTTTTATTAACATGTATTTTTAGAACACATCGAATGTGTAGGGCATGTGTCTGGCAATGGTTCATTGAATAAATAATTTAATTATGGTTTACTCCACCAGACGGTTTGATTATTTTGAATTAATGTGTGTATATATATATATATATATATATATATATATATATATATATATATATATATATATATATATATATATATATATAAAGAAGAAAATAGACTTTGTACAATTTACCATACTATTAAATCATATGTTGGGATAATACACATACTAGAAAACAAAATTTCTTACGTATCATATGTGGAAAAATAGAAGTTGTATAACTAAATATATATGTAAATAATCATGTTGTCAAATAATCATCAATATAGTTCATCTATTAGAACTATATTTAATTAAGATATATCACATATAGAAGGGAAATTGATAGTATAGACTAAATAGGAAGTAGGAATGTAAACAGTAGATATAGTGTATAGTAGATATATATATAGTGTATATTTGGATAGGGTATAGTAGACATAGTGAAGGTGTAACGATGGTAAACACAAATAAACTCGATAACTAAAGTGAGAAAGTGTACATGGCATAGACAGTTCTTCTTTGCAGACACTTAATTCGCGTTTTTAAATTCTTGAGCAAAATTTATATATAAAAAATAATTATAACTATATATGTTTGTGGATATATGTATGTGTATGTGTATATATGTATGTGTATCTATGTATGTGTATATATGTATGTGTATATATGTTTTGATAAATTTTGAGGAAACACAGAATTTTGAGGAAAAACAAGATGCATGATTATAAATTCATCAAAGTCAAGCCACCTTTCCAGAAGATTTACAATGCCGTACTAAGTTTTCAGAGATGTTATTAGCAAAAATTGGGTCTTCTTGTCCAATTTCCTCACAAAAAGTAATTTGGATTGATGAGGCTAAATTTAGCCGAGAGGGCATATCCAAAGTTTTACGATTTATTAAGACAATTTGCCTAGTCTCGTAAATTTGCCTAGTCTCGTCCTAGATCGTAAATGTTCCTTGATTTTTGGAGGATTTGCCAATAGCTGAAAAAGCAACCCCCTTTTACCAATTATACAGTGCCCTAGCTCATTGCGCAAATAATGTTAACGCAGTACTAACTGAACTTTTTGAGAATCGATGGTTAAGACGCGACGTCTCGGTCCATGATAATGGCAAGCGCGATGTCTGGACCTCACACCTTTACACTTTTTACTGTGGTGTGTGCTGAAGACAAAGGCGTCTCCAAATTTATCCGTGGAAACAAAGATCTTAAAATGTCGGAGGTAAATGGAGGCCACTTCGGAAAGAGTTACTGTAATTTATTTCTGTAATAATATTAAGTCATATTATTTATTGTTTGCAGTTACTAATGTTTATTTATTTAACTGTGCAAATCTTGTTTCTTCTTATATTTTTTTAAATTATTTTTATAGGTAATCCAACGAGATTAAACAAAATAGTCTTTTAAAAAAACAGTTTTCTAGGTTTTTAGTGGCAGTTTTATAAAAAAAAATAATGTCTGTAACATATTTCAGAAAAAAAATATCGTCATTGGAAAGCTCATTCGTTTTAAAAAATAAACCAATTTAAATTTCACCTTTCAAATGTGAATAATACTGAATATCTCACAGATGAAAATATAAATATGGTTATATTAACAAAATGACGTTAAAATTCAATGATGAGTAAAAAAAATAATATACCTATAGTGTCCCATTTAAAATAACGAATTTAGTGTCCACTTTCGGTATAGCCGAAAATTCATTTGTACATTGGGACATTTGTCAAAACGTAAGTCACCAAATATTCAAAATCAAATTCCAATTCGTTTACGAGATACCTACATATACGTTTAATGGATTACATTTCGTGAAAACCCTGTATATAATTTAGATTTTCCAGACCAGCAAAATTGGCCGTTTAACATATTCTTCAGTGACAACAAACCTCCAACATACATTATTTTTTGTATGATTAATAATTAATTGTAACTAGCTTATATAACAATGACGTTTATAAATCTTTAAGATAATCTCGCATTATTCAGCTGACCAAGAGTCTCCCGCAATTCTAAATAATGCGGCAACCTACAAACCAAATACCATATATTAATTAAATTAAATACTTAAAGACGTTTTATCATTTTAATTACATACCGTTAACATTAAATAAGGCCGCCACAAATATTGGGCCTTCACTATATTTTTTTACTCGGTTTTAAATCCTGCTCTGTCAAGGGTTTGTATTGTTTAGAATTTCGTTACTTTGTGTTTTGCGAAATTGTCGATTTTGCGTCCACTGTGAATACTGTGTCCACAACGTCGATGAGAGAAATATACTAATAACTCAGTCTCAGAAAGAAGTCTCAACCTTTTATGTGCTTGTTATTTTATAAACTTTGAATATTTTCATACATTTTTCAGAATTTTTCATGGTAACATTATGAACTATGGTTCCTTTGCTACTTCTTATAACTTAGGTGGAGTGTAAAATAACTAAAAATTGCTGTCTATTATTGCGATATTTCAAATTAAAATCAACCAAGATTAATATGACTTATAATGTCAATATTGACATGTGATATTAATATTGCAAAGCTGACCAAAACAACATCAGTTACTTCACACCATACGCTAAAATCTAGTACCTTGTATAAAATAACTGCTTTTATCTAAATTAAATAAACGACAGAATTTGAAATTTTGACGAAGGTCGTTATCAGGGGCAGATGCTTGGGGCCCCATCCCATAAGGTCAAGTGTTGATGATGAGGTCAGGACACGAAAGTCAAGTAAGTAATATAATATGTGTGATTTTTTATTCGTGCAAATGATTAATAACAAAATTAATAACAACATTCTATGAAAATAAACAAATACATTTAATAACATATGTTCTTATGTTAAAGGATGCTTTTCGCGATTTGCTTCGCCTTTATTGCTTCGTCGTAATTCAATAAAACACATTAAAAAGTTTTCTTCTAACTTTGGCAAGACATTGAAGTTCTGTATGAGGAGCATACAGGTAACAACTGAATTTTTCTGTAAATTAAATGTATCCTCACTGAGCATAGGTGCAGGTTTCGACAAATGCGTAAATGCTGATGTAGTTTCATGGTGCTGCATCCAGGTTTTAAAACATGCACCTTTTCCTTTAGATGCAAAAAAGACGCTGTGTCAAATCCTGTGAACGAATGGAAACAGCTAAGCGCTCCATACTTCTCACGTACCAATATTATGGCAATTTCATGGACAAGCAATGTAATGCTGAGTTTTTCCAGTTCCAGTTAGCAACCACAGCTCTTGCAATCCAGTGGTTTAAAATTCACTATAATAGGAAATTAAAATTACCAGTACATATCTGTCCTAAAAAACCATTTTGAAGCATACCTTTAATATGACAAGCCAAATGTCCGTCAGCATCTTCTATGCTATCTTCTATGTTTTTCCATTCATCAAAGTACTTTGACGATGCACCGTGTTATCAATGCTGAAAACTATCGAAACTTCTGACGAGGTTTGTAACAAGGACTGTGCTAAAAACCGAAATAAATCTGATTTATTCTTATCACTGCGTAGAAAATCACACTTTTGAGGAAGATATACCGGAATCCCGATTTTGTCGTTCATGTGATTTAAGACTTCCAGAAAGGTATAGATCACACACAGCAACCCTTTTTACGTTAAAGGCATGTGATTAAGCGAAAAAAAGAGTTTCAGAGATACGGTAAAATTGTGCTAAAAGTTTTTTGAATTTTTAGGTCGCATTACTTGAACCATAACAGTACCGTCATAAATAAGACCTACAAATAATGTAGTTAGAGGGTTGTAACCATTTCTGTCAGTCATAGCTTCTAACGTCTTAGCTAAATGAGATTTTACACCTGTCCGGAGTGCAAATAATAATTTCACTTTAATAATTAATAACTATAACACTCGGAGTACTTTCCACAAACACCAAAACACTTTCACTTCGCTCGACGCGCGTTTCGCCAACCAAGTTGGCATCATCATTCATCCTATACTTTATACATGAGCTGTATATTATGTATTCACTTCTTGCACAAATAGTACAAAATCGTATATATAAAAACTATACTATATTATAAACAGATCTACTACATACTTTTCTTAATCCTCTTTCCAATTCGTTTTTGTACCACCATTGATTGTATAGGTTATGTTCAATTTAGCGTTATTATTGCCCAGCCGCTGTGTGTGCCGACAAGGTTGCTGCTAATTAAGTTTGTT
The DNA here is from genome assembly GCA_964058915.1 of Tetropium fuscum. Taxonomy (NCBI): domain Eukaryota; kingdom Metazoa; phylum Arthropoda; class Insecta; order Coleoptera; family Cerambycidae; genus Tetropium; species Tetropium fuscum. The sequence continues at coordinate 471,610 of CAXKVY010001796.1, forward strand.
TCCTAAATTTCTAGAACGACCTTTCCAAAATATAAAAACGCAGAGTGAGGAAAAAGTAAAATTAACGATATATCAGTTCCATTTTCTACATTGAATAATGGCCGCCATTTTGAATTCTAAAGGACGGATCTTCCGGTACTGCAGGTAAAATCAATTCTATTTAAGGGTCTATACTATTGCTGCGCCAAACCGCGTGCTTTCATCACAAAATGTCATTTCCCCCAAAAAAATAGGCGACGTACCGGTTCCACTTATGTAGAAGTGGTTATCTCAAAACACCCAAACAGCATCTTTATTACTTTAGTCGTTGAGTGAAAGAATACAAGTCATTAATTGAACGCGTTAGTCCAGTATGTAGGGAGTTTTGCTCTGCGAGTAGCGACAATTTTTAAATAATGCATTGTTTAGGTCTGGCCTTGAAAACAAAATGAAATGTTTCGACATTCTGACCGCTAGAGCCGCCATCTTGAATAAATATTACAAATAATTAGTTTTTTTAAAGTTATCTCCACAGCGGTTGAACCAACGACAAAAATCGATGTCTATAACAAAGTTAAAGCAGACAAAATACCTCCAAATTTTTTGTACCCCTAATTCCCTTCTCCTAATATTCTGGAAGTGGTCATCGCAAAACATACATGTAGACTTGGAACCTGATCAATATTTTCTTTGTCGTTATCTTCATCTGCCGAACAAATTCTTCCTCTTTATAGGTATTCTGTGGCTTGTTCTTTTTTTCAATGATTGCTTGTTTTTTGTTTCGATTTCCAGCTTACGTTTTCCCTTATCTGCAACCTTGAGTGAGTTTGCAACAGACTTGTCTAATTCAGTTTTATATGGTGAAGAAATGATAATCTGTGACAGAAGATTTTATTATTCCAGTATACTTTCAGCAGATGGAATGTAGGCAATGTGATGAGTACATGTATTGGTGCCATTTGTTTCATAAAGTTAAGGAGGCCCATATTATATACCTACAGGGCCCATATAGGGGCCATCTCCTCTACTAATATGCAATATATTTTGAAATTTTGACCTATATATTTTACAAAATTGATTTGCAATATAAACAAATTCAAATAGCTGAGTAAATTGTTTGTATGAACTAAACCAAGTTCACATTAAAGAGTATAATTAAAAATGATATTGTTATACGAATTAAAAAAAATATTGCGATAACTGTAATATTTCTAATAGTTGTTAAAACACTAATGTGCCTACTAGTGTTTTCGGTAATTTAATTGTTCAATTTACACTAATTATTTCAACTTGAAAAAAATATTGTGTGTTATTTTTCCTATTTACTGGTTATAGATTCTTAAGGGATACATATTTATTAAAATAAATAATTAGTTCACAAAGTTTTAGGTGTAACACCGGTAGCAAAGCATTGGATTGCATAATATATTCACTAGTCAACGCGTCTGCACTTGTGCAACTTTTTCTCTATTTGGGGATTCTCGACTTAACACTAGTATGTTTATAACAACTATTAGACACATCGTATTGCAATGTCTTTTTTTATTAATTTATATAATATTATGCACATAAACGTGAAATTCGTTTTCATAATAATATCGCGAACAATATTTTTTTGATAATTTATTTTCTACTAAGTACCTATCTATAGGAACTTTAATTTATAACTAAGAAGTTTTTTATGGCTGTTTTTGCTAACAGGCTACTACGAAAAAAGTTATAAGCGAAAGTGTTAGAAAAAATTCGTTATTATTAACAATTGAGGCACTCGATGGCAAACTGTTTTTCCAAATAATCGGATCAAATTTCAAAGGGAATAAAAAAGGTTCAGCGCTAGTGGCAGAAATTTCCTCATTGAAAGCTTTAATTTAACTACCGCGGACTATGCTATGTAGGCAAAGGGCAAATTGTGTCTTGCAACCGGCTAGCGGCGCTGGGGTCCGTCCCTACAGTTTTATTACGCCGTGCACGGCCTGAGTGTACTGGGTATAATACAATGTTCCCGTCCTGTAGCTTGAAGCCGAGTGTACACCCGCAGTCCGTATATAATGTCGGAGAAATAAAGGGGCGTTACCATGGAAACTGAATTCCTCCAATCAGCGGTTTCATTATTTCATAGCACACTACTGACACAACCGAGCAGGGAATGAAAATATGAGTTTTACAAAGGCGGCACACTATTTCAACCGGAGCTTTCAAATTAAGCTCTCTATTCATAAGTATGAATAAATAAGTAGCGCTCCGCGGTTCTCGAGATAATTATTAAACTTTATACCTCTGTTGTCTCTATAACTTCCAATGAAAAGGTGGCAGTGGTCTATACAGAATGCGTAAATAGTTTTCGAATGGAAATTTCTAATTTAATTGCATATTTTTGATAGTGCCAGATGTATTTATGAGCCCTTATTTTCTAGTTCCCAGATGCCTTGCTCGTCACGGAATAGGAAGTTACGGTTATATTAAATTTTTATCTCAGTAATTCTTCACTGAATGTTATTTGAACCATTTTCGTATACAGCGCGTTCTATTTAGACTATACAAATATAACCTTAAAGCAGGCCACTAAAGCAAGCAAGGACAGTTCTGCCACTAGCGTGGAACTTTTTTTTCTTCTAATTTTGACACTTAAAGTGCCACATTTCAAAACCCGTTAACGTTAGGAAACGTACTTTTCACTGCCAGTTACGAAACGAAAAGTAAAATTTTACGCAATTGGTTTTGTAAACTTCATTTCGTAGTAGGTTTTCTTCTCATAAAATATAAAATTGGTCAAAATTAGAAAAAATCTTGTATGAAACACATTGGTATGAAACACTATTTCGTGTACCTCGCATCCTTTTGCGGAAATCTGATCGTAACACAAAATGGTACTTTTCCCAACTGATTACATATAGCGTAGCTATTTAATCGCTTTGAAATAGGTATGATCCAATTATTCGGAAACATAGTTTTGTCCATCCTAAGTGCGTGTTTCAATTCTTATTTAACAAATAGTAAATATGAATTGCAAAAACAACAAAAAACAGATAATGTATTCGTTAGTGAATTTCCTATAATCAACGGAAATTAAATTATGGCAAAATGATTTTTCGCGAAATTATAGATACTGCAAAAAACCGCAGAAAATAAGTTTTTGCGGTTTCAATGATTAGGAATTTGTAACTTTTATAGTTTTTTAGTAAAAATACTTGAAAATTTGAGGTTTAGTAGAGTAGCTCTTACAGAGATCTTAAAGCTTAGGTAAGGCATTTGCTGTATCTAATGTTAAGAATGACGTCACAAATCAATAAACACATTAAAAATTAATTCGGCTGTTCTAACCGTTAAAATAAAAGATAGATCAAAAAAGCATCTTGTAAAGAGTAAGAAAGACTTCGCTATTACGGAAAAAAAATAATTTCCATAATTTTTTCGATTTGACCCCTAATTCGATCAAATTCGATTTTGGAAAAGAAACAATTTCAAATAACTAAGCAAATTTTTTATATAACGAAACCAATTTTACGTTGAAGTGCATAATTTTTCACGACTTAAAAACAAATGCAATACGATTTTTCTAATAGTTATAAACAAATTAGTGTTAAGTCGAACGTGTAGAGATAAAGTGATCTAACACGCGCGTCGACGCCGGTATTGCATGCATGCCGGCGTCGACCAATGCTTTGCTACCGATGTTATACGTATAACTATGTGAACCAATTATTTATTTAAAGAAATTTTTATTCGTTTAAATATATATAACCCGTAAATAGTAATAACATGCTACATAAAACTACCAGAAAGGGGGGTAAATTGAACAATTGTTGAAAATACTAATTTGTTTATAAGAACTATTAGAATAGTCGTATTGCAATATATTTTTTTAATTTCGTGTAAAATTTTTTCGATTCGTTAAAATCGTTTTTCTTTCTTTATATGAAAAATTCACTATTTATGAGTAACTATGAATGATTATTTTAATTTGTTTATTTTGCATAATTTTATTTTACAAAATATGGGAAAAGATAAAAATGGCACAATAAAGAAGCCTTTCTTACTCTTTATAACATGCTATTTGAATTTTTGGTCTGTGTCCATGTTTACGGATTGGATAGCTTAATAAATGTTGACTATCGTGGGGGAATATGCCGCGCTGGGTAATACTTTTAATATTTCCTTTCCAAGTCAACAGTTCACAACAGTGCTCCTTTTAACAGGTCAGTGTGAGACAGCAACTAAGCGTGTATCATTTACAAATTGTCTTATGTTAAGTTCTACCTATATAGTGGTCAAGGAAGTTTCAAGTAGATTTGATCAATTTTAGTAGGAGTATGCCAAAATATGATTCATACTTTTTTTGGCGAAACATTCCGTTAAACGTATCTTAAATAAGTGTAGAGATTTTGTTTTTGATAAGGTTCAATGTGGTGATGATGTGGTGATCTGCGTTATAATTTTTAACTGCGGCATAATATCTCGGCGTAAAAATCCCAGCGGCATAATACCTCGTTTTTTGTTTTCTTTCAGATGCCTCGAACGGTGGATATTATTTTTTGAAGCGGTGGATACTATTTTGATAAAAAAAGTCCCAAATGTGATTGGTTGCAATGTCTTGTTTGGGTCAAATGTTTTGTTTGGGTTCACGAGATATGTACTCCATCAGGTAAGTATTGTGCAGATTGTGTTCCACTAGCACTAGCCACTACAGTATACCTTTAGTGCACTGAGGACATCCATTTCTCAATGTATTCCTTATATCTATGTGTTATGTTTAATTATGTATATATATATATATGTTATGTATTAATAATTATTTAATTATTGATTTGTGACGTCATTGTGAACCTTACAACAAATGCCCACGGTTCATGGCTCAAGATCTCTGTAAGAGCCACTAAACAACAAATTTTCATATATTTTTACTGAAAAATGTAAAAGTTACAGATGCCTAAACATTTAAATCGCAAAAATACATTTTTTGCGTTAGATTGATAGGGAATTTAATAACAAATAAATCGTCTTGACTGTTTTTGCAATCCGACCACAACACAAAAGGTTGATGCGAAAGAATTAAAAAATTATTTTTAAAATGTCATTATTTTAAAGTATTACAATACAATGTACAATATCTTCTGAAGACGTTTTGCTATTTTTTAAATTGGTTACGTTTTAACAATTTTCAAAGTAAACAGATGTAGAAGTTTTTTATAATTATTTTTTTATATATTGTTGGCTATCATTACTATTATTTATTGTATTATTGCAATATACTATATTCAATAATATCGGATAGTGATCAGTTAGGCTAGCTTCCAAAATGAATGAGGACATTTTTAATCTATTGGTAATTGGTAGTTTGGTGTAATAAATATGTGATCACTACAACTTGATGTTTCGTTTGTTACATGAGTTGGTTTATATATATATATATATATATATATATATATATATATATATATATATATATATATATATATATATATATATATATATATATATATATATATATATATATATATATATATATATATATATATATATATATATATATATATATATATATATATACGCGAGATAATCAAATTTTGCCATTATATTTAAATAATCATACGTATTATTTGAGGTATTATTCGTATGTAATTTGTGATATGTTTAATACCATTTTCTCTCCATTTTATTTTCCCGTCCTGTGTTCATGCATTTTGTTTTCCATGTTGCATAATCTTGTCATTAAGTATGTTCATTCTTTGGTTCATTACGTTTTCTAGTATGATTATTTTCATGCCCTTTAATGTATTTTTGTTTCCATAACCTGTTATTTTCCTATGATGTGATTTGAATGTTATACAAATAGTGCTCTGGGTTTTTCTTCACTTTTTCTACCAAATCTAAATGCCGTTTCAGTGTCTCTTGGTTCAATAGTGTTCATTTTTATTTTTCTTTTATAATATATATTAAGAGTTCATCTGTATTTTCATTCCATTTGTCTGAAACACCGAATATCCGTATGTTATTCATCCTGGTATACTGTTCCAAATTGTCCATTCCTTCAATTATTATATTAATATCCAATGCATTTTTAATGTTTATGATTTTTAATTGATTTACCTCTCTGTCTAAGTTATCGAATTTATTAATTAGCTCTGTTACCTTCATTGCCTTTTCTACACATTTTAGGATTTTATTTAGTTTCTTGTCAACCATTTTACCAATTATAACGGCAGGTTCGCTGTCTTGATGTCTTTTATCTTCCTTCTTTATAATTACTCGAGTTAGAATATAAATCCGATATTTATCCATTAATAACATCAAATATGAATTCTTTAAAACATGAATGTGTGATTTCTCCAATTCATAAAATCGTAGAACTTTTTATCAAACAAAACATTATGTACTATACAATTATATGGAAGTAATATTCTGGCGAAGGAGCTGGGCATACACATAAGTTTCATGGGTACTGTTTGTAACATCGAAATATGAGACATAAATCCTTCCAAATCCTTCCAGAATATCCTTCAAAATATCCTTCAAAGGATACCCACAATTTCCGGAATGGGAGATCGGGGCAGTATAACTTTTCTTACAGCAAGCTAAAATCGTCACTATAAAGGCGCTTTCATTCAACAAGTTGTTATGTTTTGATAGAATACTAATAACTAATCAATTTTAACACAAAACCAAACTAGATAGATAGAATACTAATAAAAATCAAAATAATACACTAAATGAAAGAATAACTGTATTACTTCTATTTCAAGAATTATTGTTGACCCCACGTCACCACGAAACCTTCGATGGTATTAGGCAATTAAGGGATCCAAGGAATGCCAATGATGCCGATGTGACACGGCCGAGGAACGTGTAAAATGGATCCGTAATACGTGAATGGGAAACAATTATTTTATGATATGACGAAAGGTATATAGTGTGATCAATATTTTGTTATACTACATGATAATGTCATAATGTGATGGGCGATGTATATAAAATCATTTGTTTTTCCTTAAATTCCTGGAAAATGCTGGTAAAAATGCGGTAGCAGGTGTGAAGATATCGATATAATGAGGGCTTTTTGCTCAGGTTTTTATGTCTCATGTTTCGATGTTACAAACTATACAGTCGACTACATCAAAATCAGGTCAAGGGATAGAACATTTTATTTTTAAATTTTAAGTTTTCCTGTAAGACATACAACCTCCCCGAAGTCCAAACTCTAACCTGACTGAAAATTAATGGGGTTTAGCGAAAGATGGGTAGACGAAATTACAACCAATTGCTTGAACGTATTCAAGAGCAATGGGATAATTTGAATTATATTTCCAATTTAATTCATTCTACGTCAAGGCGTTTAGCTAGTAATTGCTGCAAATGGTGGAATGACAAAATGTTAAATTATTTTCTTATCTTTTGATTATTAATTAATTAATTAATTTGTTAAGTAAAGTTTAAAAGTTAATGGCATTTTGTTTTTTATGTATTTTTATATTATTTTCTGATATGAATATCATTATATATGATATTTGATGATATAATGATATTTGATGATATAATAAATGTTAATAAAAATAAATTATTGTAGAAACATGTAATTTTAAAGAACTTCGTAAATAGTACAAAAAATCTGAGAATTTAAATATAAAATTTCCTACCCCTTGACCCGATTTTTATGACGCCGACCGTTACTAATTTTATATATGTTCTTATCTGATTAACTGATAGTATTAAAACTGAAAACATTAAAGTGCCATTAAACACAATCTTATTAATTTCTGAAACTCATAACAATTACTTTCTTATCATGATCATACATACTCATAATTATTATTACCTACAAGCTACTATAATAATCATAACAGTTATGACGGCATATATAGTATATATATTTTCCATTTTATTACACGATTTAACGCTATAAACGTAAAATTTTATTTGTGCGCTTTAAATGCTTCCTTATGAATATTTTAATTTCCAGAGAGCGGCGGCTTTAATAACATGCCGGGGATACCAATAATTTTTTGTAGGCATAGCGGTGTCCAAAGTAGGACTAGAATTTCGCCGGTCTCAAGTTGGATCGTTCGGTCATGACGTTAAATAGTAGTTTAAGATAAGGTAACTATTTCAGGAATATTGTTAACTTGTTTTAGTTTACAAATACAGCAGTTTTTCTTAGATGGATATATATGGAAGGCGTGAATCAAGATATAAATAACTGTTATTAATTATAATTTTTATGATTTGAATAATGGTGGGAGCAATGAAATTATGATCTGATAATTCAATTATAAATAAGTATAATTCCCCATTATTTATTAATTATGAATGTAAATTGCAACCGCTTAGTAAGAAATAATAGCAACAGTATAAATATGATGGCTATATATCATATTTATGCTGTTGCTCTTATTTCTTACTAAGCGGTTGCAATTTACATTCATATTTAATATATAATAGGGAATTATACTTATTTATAATTGAATTATCAGATCATAATTTTGATGTGATCTAGGATGACTTCATTTGTATTAAACTAATAATTTTTAACATCAAGTTTAATCTGTAATTTTTTTTTTTTTTTTTTCTACAAACGTTTACAAAAATTTTTGTAAGTTCATTTATTTAAATTTTACCAGAATTATTCCTGGAGTATGTTTTTGAGCTCCTACGGCTTTGTTAAGTCTTGGTTTCCCGTGTTATGATGATTGCAACAATACCATACTGACACTGTCAGAAAATTCATAAATTTGATCCATGTCGATCCATTAAGCATTTAGTCATGAAAACGACCGATGTAACAATATTGAATAACATTGCAGTCATAAAAGTCCCGGAATCAAAATCTTCTTTATGAGGTACCAAGGAGAAAAGGGGAGAAAGGAGAAATCAACCTTCTGGGAAGAACTCATTGGCAGCCGTTTCAAGAAAAATAACTGGTTTCCTAAATTTGTTAAATCCAAACATATACTCATTAATTTCGAAGAACGTCAGCCACATTCATGGCAAACACTGGAGTTAAGTGCTAAGAGTTAAGACCTCTATAGCATTAAAAAGGCATGACGGATGAAAGTCGTCAATCATAGCAGAAAGTTACGTTGCTGCGAGCATAACCGACAAGAAAGAAGTTGCTAACAAAATTTTGTAAGAAAGAGATGATACAGATGAGACAAATGATGTCAATTTCCCACCGGTGTCTAATTTAGAGAATACCAAATGTAATATTACTGTTAAATAAACAAAATCTTGTTCAAAGTTTTGTTAATAATGTGAAAAATTCTTCAAATTCTTCAATTACTATTAATATAAATTAAATAGGTTAAATAAAATGTATTGAGTTTGGTTGTAATATTTTTGGTTTTATTAAAAATCGCTTAGGTTCTTTTTAATAAGTTATGCAACCAAACTTAATACATTTTATTTAACCTATTTAAGTTATATTAATAATTCGTCATTTTAACTTACGTCCCATCGTTATTGATGACGGGATGTAATGATGTAATATTACTTACGTTCCGTCAACATCAACGCCTACCGGTGTAGATACATTTCCTACGTCCATCAAAGCAATGACATAATAGGCTTCTTACTGTCAAGGGAGTAGAAAAAAAGTATTTTTGTTACTCTCTCATTGTATACTCGGTATCTCAGAGACTACTTATAGGATTCTGGTAAAATTTCGGGTACCCAAATATGGATTCACACAAAAATATTTTGGATGAGTGGCATGATGTGATTAAGGGCTAGTAACCATATGGGTAGTTTTTAGAGGGTGGAACCAAACTTAATACATTTTATTTAACCTATTTAATTTATATTAATAATTTGTCATTTTTACTTAGGCCTCATCGTTATTGATGACGAGATGTAATATTACTTACGTTCAGTCATCAGCAACGCCTACCGGTGTAGGAAATATTCCACCGCCCATCAAAGCAATTACATAATAGGCTTCCTGTTGTCAATGGAGTAGAAAGAAAGTATTTTTGTTACCCTCAACATTGTATACTCGGTATCTCAAAG